>JAIUJO010000140.1:173376-463376 GCA_023846275.1 Vanilla planifolia
ACACATTCACCTACCAAAACACACACGCAGACATGCTTGCTCACATGCACACACATGCAAAAACACACTTGCATGCATCTAAAAACACATATGTTCACACACAACACACACGCACATCTGCACACTCACAAACAAATGCGCACATTCAGCCAAACACACATGAATGTGCTCAAACACACACATTGGAAGTCACACACACACACACATCCAACCACACATTCACATACACATGGTTGCACTTGCATATATGAACACAAACACATAGAAACATTCATAGATGCACTTGCACAAGCACAATGCACAAGTATCTAAGCATAAACACACAATACTATGAACACATGCATCCATATAGGCACACACATACGCACACAAACTCAATGACTTGCACACACATGTGCACACACACATAGAAACAATCACAGACATGAACACAAACATGCATGCACACATGAATACACGAATACACACACACACACATGCATGCATGTACCTAAAAACACACATATTCATGCACAAGAACAAATAGACACCAATGCAATGATGTTCATATGCACACATTCACACTAAATACATGCATACCTGCACACACAATATGCTTGCACATGCACTTACTCACACACAGAGACAGCCATGTACCCATGCACACGTGCATATGTAGGAGAACATGTACACTCACGCACATAAATGCACATTCACATGCATAGGAACACACACATACACAAAGGCTCATAGACACACATGCAATAACACACATATGCACACACAAGTACACAAATATGAACACGCACACAAACAAATTGATGCACACTCACATGATGCTCACACAAATGATGCATAAAAACATACACACATGCACGTTCACACACACCCTCACACTAATATGCATTGACAAACACATAAAAATATACACACATATAGATGTATATAGATGCACCCAAATACACATACACACAAGTGTGTGTACAAACACTCACATGCAAGAACATGCATCCACATGCTGACTCACATAGATGCACATAAGTAAATCTTGCAAGCATGCACACACCCACACACATGCACAAGTACACACACACACACACAGCCACTCACTCATGAATGCATGCTCACACACTTGTATGCTTCCACACACACACACAAGCAAACACACATACATGAATCACACACTCATACATACATACGCACATGCACATGCAAGGCCATGCTCATACATACATAAAACATAAGCACAAACACACATGCATGGCTAGATATGTATAAAAGCATATGTACATGAAATAGAATGCACACCCACACACATTTACACTCTCCCATATGTATAAAAATGCATAAACACATAGAACCACACACATGTACATAGACACACAGATGTACACAAACACACACTCTCAAGCATATGCACATACATGCACACAAACAAACATTATGTGCTCACATGAACACATGCGCACCTACACATATGTGTGTGCATGCACACACATGCATAAACATAGGTATATCTACGCATATAGACACACACACACACACATGCACACATATGGAAGCACATGCGTAAACATAGACCCACATCTATGCACATATATGCACATACATGCACACACATGCACACATCCAAACAACACACTCACACACAAATACATACACCCATGCATGTGCAAACACCAACACACAAACACATACACTCATGCACACATACACACTGACATCTATGCACATATATGCGCATACATGCACACACATGCACACATCCAAACAACACACTCACACACAAATACATACACCCATGCATGTGCAAACACCAACACACAAGCACATGCACTCATGCACACATACACACTCACATATTCACACAGACAGGGACACACAGGTATGTACCCACGTAGGCACGCACACAAATACACACGTGCACACAAATGCACACACAAACATACATGCTTACACATACACATGCACACATGCACATACAAACAAATGTGCAAACACACACAGACTCACACTTGCACACAGACCGACACATACATGCACACATAAGAAAACACACATGCATGCATACATTTAAGCACATTGATACTCACACTCATACATAGGAACAAAAACACACACACATAGTCTTATAGACTTGCACACATAGACTCATAGACCCATATACATGCACACATGTAGATGCATTCACATGCACACACACATACACATGAATGCACGTAGACACACTTGCACACACAAGCCCACAACAAATACACGTACACACATGCCCATACAGCCACATGGACACACAAACACACACACATTCACACAATGACACACATGTATGCACACACACACACACACGCAAACAAGAATGCAAAGATGCACTCACACACATGCACACACACACACATATGCCCTCACATATGCACACACACATGCCACACACATCCAACCACACAACACACACATGAAAAAACATGTAATGATGCACACACACATAAACATAAAAGCACCCAAGCACAGACATGCACACTAATTTGATCACAAATGCACATGCATGTACACTAATACAAATGCATACATACATGCACATGCAAGCACACTCACATGAATAGGCACACAGTCATAGAAGCTCATAGACCTGAACACACAAGCTCACAAACATGTAGAAACATGCACATAGAAACATAAGCATATGTACACACACACACCCACATGCTCACATTCACACACATGCACTCAAATATGCACACAAGCACACATAAATGCACACACACTCACACACCACACACACATGCATACACATATAGACATGCCCACACACAGGCACACATAGAGGCCTATGCATAGACACTAACATGCAGATACTCACACATAAACATATGCACACATTTACACACATACAGAGATGCACATATGCACACATGCACATGCATACAAACACAATTGCTCATGCACTAATATACATACACATTTGCATTCATATGCACAGGCACAAACATACACAAAGGCTCGCAAACATGCACAGCTATTTACACACACATAGATACACATGCACATGGATAAGCACATGCATATACACATATACACACACACTTGCACAAACAAGTACATACACATGCACACACTTACACATATAAACACAGACATGCACATACATACACAAGTACACACACATTTGCACATGCATGTGCACACACACTTAGACATAGACATGCATAGACACACACATATAGATATGCACACAAACACACACATATGCACACATATACATTTATGCACGTGTACACATGGATGTTCAAAAAGCACATTGCCTATACAAACACATATACATATGAACACACCCACCTATATATGCACACACACTCATACATAGATACACTCACGCAAACAAGTACAAAAACACCCACACACTACCACTCACTCACATGCACTTGCTCACATGCATGCACCCATGCGCACATACAAGCACACACACACACACACATACCTAGAAATAAGAAGAAGCACACAAACACACACACATGTACACACAATTCCATGTACACATGCACATAAAATGCTTGCACAAACACATGTGCATGGACATACAGGTACAAAAGCATATGCACACAAAAAACAAATGTATAACCACGCCTACTTACATGCACCCACATGCGCACAAATGCATGGACTCACAGAACCACTAACACACACACACACATACATACACACATGCACACACACACACATGCAAAAACACACATGCAAGCATAGGAATACAAACATACACATGCACTATGCACTCACGTGAAAACAACCATGGCTACACACAGGTATGCACATGCACTATCGCATGCACACACGCACATGCACAACCATAGGTACATGTAGACATAGACATGCATGCACATGCACACACATATACATCTGCACACACACACACACATACTAAGGCACAAGCATAAACACATACACACCCATACACTCAAACAAATATACACATACACACATGCACACAACACACAGACACACAAATGTAGAAACTAGTACATGCACACAAATACACACACACACACACAAACACATGTACACTCATACACATGTGCACATGCACCAAGGCATACATACATGTACACATGAATACACACACTTGTGCTCTCAAATGCACACACACACACTTAGCCACACATACATGCACATGCACACATGCTTACACTCTCACATGCACCCATACTGGCACACTCACAAGAACACATGTGCACATAAGTGCACACACACACACACTTACACACATGTACACACACCTAGACATGCTTACATGCACACACACACACACACCTACACACACATAAACACATAAGCAATCACACATTCATGCATAAGGACACACATTCATGCACACACACAAATACACAGGCCTATAGACATGCATACACATAATTTATAGACACACACAAACATGTGCACACACACACACACATGCACACACACACATAAATATACATGCACATGCAAATACCCATAGACACATACACATACACACACAAGCATCACACCCACACACCAACATGCACACACACAAACATGGGTGCATGCCCCCATGT
This sequence comes from Vanilla planifolia, assembly GCA_023846275.1. Taxonomy (NCBI): domain Eukaryota; kingdom Viridiplantae; phylum Streptophyta; class Magnoliopsida; order Asparagales; family Orchidaceae; genus Vanilla; species Vanilla planifolia. Next base: position 177,927 of record JAIUJO010000140.1, read on the forward strand.
GTATAGACACACACCAACACATATGATCATAAACATAAAGATGCATGCACACACATGCACACTCACATACATTGCACAAAAGCATTGCCACAAATAGACAGACATGCATGCACAAGCACATGCATAGATGTACACACACACTTGCACAGAAATGGTCAAAACATGCACACACATGCAAATAGACATGCACACACAAAAGAACACACTCCCACACACCTACACATAAACACATAAGCACACACACCAACACATAGAAAACATGCACATACGCACACGCAAACACATGTACACACTTAAACACACCTTCACATTTGTATCAATGTACATAAACCTACACACAAACACATGCATGCAAACATGCATATGTACAGGCATACACACTCACACACTCACATAATAACCTAAGTGCACATTCACACAAACACACACAATCACATGTAGAACAACTAACATATGCATTCACAAACAAACACACATATGCACGCATCAACACATAGGGACAAACACACGTACATGCACACACAGATGCACACACACATGCACACACTTGCATGCACATCCATTAGCACACACACACACACTTACAAACACATACACAAACATGTAGACACACAAGCACAGATAGATAGAAAAACTCAATCACAAACATGCACACAAGAACAAACATGCATGCACATACATGTGTGCACACACACACACACACATGCACAATCACACACTTGCACATGCACATACACATGAACACACATAGACACATGCATAACCACACACTTGCACAAGCACACACACACAAACATACGTACATTTTCCCATGTGTACACACACTTGCACACATACAAACACACACAAACAAAAATAAAAAGACATGCACCCACACACACATCTATGCACTCAAACATAGACATGTACTCAGGTATATGCACCGATGCACACACACATGCATACACACACACACACACACCCACACATGCACATGCACGTACACATGAATACAATCACACACATGTACATGCACACACATGCAAACCCACACATATGCATAAAGACACGCACACACATACATATGCACTGACATATGCACATGAATATAAATACACTTGCACACATACACACAAAAGCACAAACACACACACACACACACACATAATAGAACACACATGCAAACAAAAACATAAGCACACATGCACAAATGCACACACATTAGTGTTGATGCAAATATGCGTGCACATGCACACATACACACATGATCATGCACACACACTCATGCACTTGTGCACGTACACATACACACATACAAGCTTGTACATGCTCACACGCCCATCTACACACACATACTTACACACAACCAAACGCACATGCACGAATGCACACACATAAACAAACATGCACTCGCCCATGCACACTCACAAGCACACACACACATGCATACACAGACACATATATGAACATGCAAGCAAACATGCACACGCATATTTTTCAATCACACACAAATGCGTAAACACACACACACATACACATGCATGTGCATGTGCACACACACACATGCACATGCACACAAACACATGCACACATGATAATATGCACAAACACTTTCTCACATGCATAGACACACACGCACACACTTGCAAATACAATAAGACTTTTGCACATGCACTCTCACACAAAGATGCATGAATGCTTACACACACGTCCACATGCACACACACAAGAACAAAATTATTTACATGTATGATCATGTAAAAACACACATGTAAAACTACATTTGCATATGTACACACACAAATGCATACATACACACATAAGTTTAGAAGCACATGCACATGCACACTAACAAGCACACCCACATTCACCCATAGTCTCACAAATGCACATACACAAGCACACATTGAAACAAACATGCACACATACATAAAAAATGTACACACACATGCACACAAACAGGCACACGCAAAGAATGCATGCACATGAACACTCGTACACATAGACAGACATACACACACATGCATGCATGGCCCAAGTGTTAGCATGCACACAAACATGAACACACATACATGCATGCACACACCCACATATGCACACTAGTAAACACACCCACACACACACATATGCATGCATACTCATACACACAAGCATATGCACCGACACACAAACCCACATACACATGCATATGCATGCACAAACACACAAAGACATAAGCATGCACACATGCACGTTGACACATAGCCACATACATACATGTATAAACATGCACACACACAACCACACATACTTGCACACACATGCACCAACACACATTTGCAAACTCTCACACACTCACACAAACACACACACACACATAGCAATACACATGCACATTTTCATGCACACATAGCACACATGCAAAGATACACAAGCATACACACACACATGTGCACACACACATGCCTGCATAAATACACACACACATGCACCTACAAGTACGCATAAATGCACACATAGCACACATAGATATGCACAAGGGCCCATAGGAATAGACAAAAAAATATATACATATGTGCATGCACAGACAGTACACACCCATGCACTCCCACATGAATGTGCACACACGTTCCTATACACACAAGCACACTTGCCTGCACACTCACACACTCATATGCACAAACATACACAAACACATAAAGACTCATGCTCACACACACACACACGCCCATGCACATGCCCACCCATGCATATGCACACTCATATGCTCACACGCACATGAACCAACTCACATGCACACACAAATACATACACTAACATACACATGCACAGCACATACAAGTGTATACACACTTGTTCACATATATGTAAACCAATATGCACACATGCACCTATATGTAGAAGCACAAAAAATGTACACATACAGATCCATGCAAGCACACACACATGCACACACAAATGCAAACTATCATATGCAATCAAACACATAGGCACCCACGTACATGTACACACCCACATGCACATATGCTCTCACACACACACACAAATACAAATACAAATCCACAAGCACTCATACACACACATGCACACATGAACACACATGTGCATACACATTAATACACACACAAGCACACAAATGCCATACATAGAGATACACACTTACATGATAACACACCCATACAAATGGAAATATAGACTCACAAATGCATAGACACATGCACACACAAGCACACACATGCACACACATACACACACATAGACTTACATTCACACCAATACATATGCATTTACGCATGTGCACATACACACACACATGCACACACCCAACCATACACACAACACACACCCACACATTCACATACACAAACACACACAGACAAGAATGCATGCACACACACATAAACACACACACATGCATGCATACTCACATAGCTACACACATGCAAATGTGAATACACACACATACACTTACACACTTGCACATAGGTATGCACATACATAGGTAGACAATTACGTAGACACACACACACACCCACACAGACACATACCCCAATACCTTTTCATGTGTGTGTGTGTGTGTGCTTAAGAGTGTATGTATGTGCATGTGCATGTACATGTACATTTGTTTGTGCATGTGCACTTGTGTGAGAGTGTGCATTTATGTTTGTGCATGTGTGTGTGAATGTGTATGCTTGTATGTAAATGTTTGAGTGTGTTTTTATGCATCTACTTGTGCTCATGTGTGTATGTGTATGTTTGTGTGTGTGTCTTTGTTCATCTGCTTGTGTATGTGTGTGTGTGAATATTTGTTTTTTATGTTATTAGTGGTGAGCATATACATTTGTTTATTTTTGCATATATGCATATGTGTGTGTGTAGGTTTGTGCATGTCTGCTTGCTTGTGTGTGTCCATGTCTATGTGTGCATATCTATGTATGCATCTATGATTGTGTGTGTATGTGGGAGTATGTGTGCATGCTGTGTGTGCGCAAGGGGATGCATCTATGTGACTTTGTGTGTGCATGTGTGTGTGTTTATATATATATCCGTACATGTTAATGTGCATGTGTTTACATGTGCAGGTGTGTGTGGATGTGCGCTTGCATGTGCATTTGAGTTTGTGCATGTGTGTTCCTATATGTGCATGTGGATGTGCATGCATTTGTATGTGTACATTTGTGTGGGTTGTCTATATGCTCATGTGCACATATGTTTGGATATGTGTGCCTGTGTATGTGTGTATATGTTTATATGGGGGTGTGTGTGCGTGTAGGCATGTGTGCCAATATGTGCATGTGTCTACAGTTTGTGTGCTTATACATGTGTGTGCATGTATATGTAAATTTGTGCATTTGTGTATGTACATGTGTACATATTTCAGTGTGTATGGGTGTGTGTGTGTATGTGTGTGCAAGAGTGCATGCATGCGCGAGTGTGAATGTGAGTTTATGAATTGTGAATGCTTGCATGCACGTTCATAAGTGCAAGTGCATGTGTGTATGTGTCTGTGTGTGTATTTGTGTGTGCATCCTATTGATTATGTATGCGTGTGAGTGCATGTGTATGTTCATGTGCATGTGTACATGAGTGTGCATGTCCTTGAATGATTGTGAGCATGTGCATGCTTGTGTGTGTGTGTGTGCATATGTCTGAACCTATATGTGTGCGTGCATATGTACCTATGTGAGTGCATGTGCATGTATGTGTGCATCCATGTGTAAGTCTATGTTTGTGCATATGTGTGTGTTGGTGTGCATGTGTGTGTGTGTGTGCATGCAGTTTGTGTGTTCTTGTATATGTGTGTGTGTGTTTTTGTATACATGTGCATTCATTTGTATAGATGTATGTGTGTGCGCTTATGTGTGTGGATATGTGTGTGCATGTTTGTACATGTAAGCATTCATGTATGTGCATGTGTGCATTTTCATATTTGTGTGTGTGTGTATGTACACGTGTGTGTGTCCGTTAACACAGGTCTGTGTGTGGGTGAGTCTATGTATTTGTGCATGTGTTTGTGTTAGTGTTTGTGTGTCTACATGCATTTGTGTATATATAGATATTTGTACATGCATGAGTGTGTTTCTGTGTTTGTGCTGGTGACTGTGTTAGTATCCGTTTGTGTGCTTGTGCATGTATTCATGAATGTGAGTAAGCGCACGTGTGTGTGTGTGTGTTCATGTGCATTTATATATACATGTGTTTCTGTCCATTAATGCACGTGCATGTATGTCTACATGCATATGCTTTCATGTGAGTGTGCATGCTTGTACATATGTATGTGCATTTGCACATGTGTGTACATGTATGTTTGTGCATGTGCATACTTGCATGCGTGTGTGTGTGTACATGCAAGTGTGTGTGTTGCATGTGTGCATGGGTGTGTGTGTATGTGTGCATGTTCATGCATGTGTGTATGCATGTGTGTGCATGTGCATACATTTGTGTGTGTATGTTTGTGCCCTTGTTGATTTGTGTGTGTGTGCTTGTGCATGTCAAAACATGCATGTGTTTGCATGTGCATGTGTTTCTATATATAATTGCACATGTCTACATGGTGATGCGTATGCTTGTATGTGTGTGAGAGTGAGTTGATTAGTTTTTGTATGCATATAAGGGAGAGTTTGTGTAATTGTTTTTGCATATTTGCATGCATGTGTGCAAGTGTATGAATGAGAGTTTTTTGTGTCATAGCATGTGTGTGCATCTGGGAGCATGCATGTGTGCAAACATTTGTGTGTTCTTACGTGTGACTGTGTTTATGCATATGTTTGTGTGTGTGAATGTTTGTGCCTATATGTGTGCATGTGTGTGCTTGTGTGCATGCGGGTGTTTGTTTGTGTGTGTGCATGCATGTGAGTGCTTATATGTGCATACGCAAGTCCATTTGTGTGTGTTCATGTGTACTTGTTTGTTCATGTGTAGGTGCATGAATGTGTGCATGCATTCATGTGTGAGTTCATACATGCATGCGTCCATGTATACATTTGTGTACATGCATGTGTGAGTGGACAGGTGTGTGCATATGTGTGTTGAGGGTGGTTTGATGGGTGTGTGCGTAAGTGTGTGCAAATGTGCATGTGTGTGTGTGCATATATGTGTGTGTTTCTATCTTTGTAAGTGTGTTTTTTATGTGCATTTATGTATGTGTATGTGTACATGCACTAGTGGGTGTGAATATGTACATGCATGGTACATGTGCATGTCTGCACAGTTTCATATGTGTGTGAGTGGTTACATGCTTTTGTGTGCCTCTATGCATGTATGTGCATACACTTGTGTGTGTGTATGTGTCTATGTATGTTTGTGTGTGTGTGTGCAAGCTTGTGTGTATGTGTACAGGCATTCGTGCATGCTCATGTGCCTGTATGTGCATGTTTATGCATGTGTGTAGGTGTGTGTGAGTGTGTGCATCCAGATAGATGCATGTGTGTGCATGTGTATGCATGTTTTCATTTGTGTGTGTATGTGTATGTGCATATGCATGGAGGTCTGTGTTTATGCATGTGTGTCCATGTGTATGCATTCTTATCTATGTGTGGATGTGTTTGTCTGCAAGTGTGCATGCATGCATGTGGGTGTACTTGTGTGTGCATGTTCATGTGAGTTTGTGTGTGTGCTCATGTGGGTGTGTGTGTGTGTGCATGCACATGTATTCATGTGTGTACTACATGGGCATATGCATTGTGTGTGTGTGTGTATGCATGCATGTGTGTGTGCACACATTTGTGTTAATGTTTTTGTGTGTTTAATGTGTGCATATGTGCTTATCTTTTTGTGCTTGTGTTTATACATTTTGTGTTGTGCACATTTATATGCTACACCAACAAGTGTGTGTGTTTATGCATGGGTATGCATGTGTGTCTAAATTTGTTCATGTGTGCTTATGTTTGTGTGCTCATATGTGTGTGCATGTGTTCTTGTGTGTGGGTGTAAGTATGTGTGTTCGTATACATATGTGCGTGTATGTGCATATGCATGTGCATGATCATATGTGTGTATGCATGTGTGCTTGTGTAAGTATCTTCGTGTAAGCTTATATGTGTGCATGTGTGCACACGTGTTTCTATATGTTTGTATACATGAATGCATTTGTGTTTGTTCATTTATGCATGTGTGCATGTGAATGTGTGTGTGTGTATGTCTTTTTGTGTGCTTGTGAGAGTTTACATGTGCTTTAAGTGTGTGTGTGTGTCTGTGCATGTGTATGTGTGTGCTTGTGTGCATGGGTGTGTTGGCATGTGCATGCTTGTGCATAAGTATGTGTGTGTGCCTCAAAGTGTGTGTGCATGAGTGTGCAAGTCTTAATGCATGTAATTGCATGCATCGATATTTATGTGCTTGTCTATGTGTGTGTGTATACATAAGTGAGCATATCTTGAGTTTTTTTGTGTGTGTGCTTTGTCTTGTGTGTGTGCATGTGCTTGTGTGGGTGCATGTGTGTGTGTGTGCATGCATGCATGTGCATGTTTGTGTGTGTGTCTATGCAAAACTATATGTGCGGGTGCATGTGTATATCTCCACATGAGTACGTCGGTGCTTGTGTGTTCTTATATGTGTGTATTTGAGGATTTATACATATGTGCATATTGTACTTGTGTTCAAGCATGTATGTGCATGTGTGCATTTGTGTGTTTTGGTGTATGTGTGTTTGTTTTTATCTATTTTTATTACATATATATGTGAGTGCATGTGCATATATAATTCGTAAGTTTGTGTGTTCGCATCAAGTGTGTGTTACATGCATGTGTTTTCTGTGTGTACGTGTGTGCATGCGGGTGTGTGTGTGTGTGCTGGTTGTGTTGTGTCTACTGTGTATCTATTTGCCCACATGTGTGCTTGTGCATGGGTGTGTGCATGTGCATGTTTCCACGTGTGTGTATGCATGTGCATGTGTGTATGCATGTATGTGTGCATGTGTACATGCATTTTTCTATGTGTGTGTGCACATCTTTGTGCACACATACATGTGTGCAAATGTCAGTGCACACATGTGTGTGTGCATTTATGTACATATTAGTTTGGACATGTGAATGTGTCTATGTAAATGTGTGCATGCTTGTGTATGTTTGTCTTTTTATGTTTTCTTAAGCATGTATTTGTATGCATACATGTGATTATGTGCTTGTGCATCCATGTGTGTGTGTTTGTGTGTATTGGTGCATGTGTTTGTGTGTTCATGAGCACATGTGTATGTGGCTGTGCATGTGCATGTGCATGTGCATGTGTGTGTGTATATCTTCATGTATGTGTATGTGCATGTGTGTGCATTCATGTGTGTATGTGTCAGTGTGCATGCATGTGGATGTGTATGCAAGTGTGCATCTGGGGTTGTATATATGGGTGTGTGTGTGCATGTTCATAAGTGTATGTGTGTGTGCGAGTACATCTGCGTGCTTATACATTTGTGTATGTACATTAGCACAATGTGTGTGTGGGTGCATGTGTTCATTCGTGCATGTGTGTGTAGACATGTATGTGATTGTATATATGTGTGTGCATGTGTGTTTGCATGTGAGCATGCATACATGTGTGTTTGCTTGTATATAGGTGTGCATATGTCTGTGTGCATGTTTGTGTGTGCATTTGGACATGCACGTGTCTATATGTGTGTGTGTCAATGCATGTGCCTGAGCTAGTTTGTGTGCAAGTGAGTGTATGTGTCTAGGTCTACATTTGTACTTATATGTGTATGTGTATGATTTTGTATGTGTGTGCTGTGTATGTGCATATGTGTATGTGTGTATGTGTGTGCACGTGTGTATGTGTTTGTTTATATGTTTGTACATGTGTGTGTGTGTGTGTGTGCATTTGTGTGCATAAATGTGTGTGTATGTATACTTGAATGAATGTGTGTGTATTAGTATGCATGTGTGGGTCTTTGTGTATGCCTATGTCTACACATGCATGTGTGATTGTCCATGTGTGTATTGTGTGTGTGCATATGTATGTTTGTGTGTGTGTGCATGCATGTTCCCACATGTATGTACTTCTGTGTATGTGATTTTGTGTGCATGTGTGTGAGTGTTTGTGCATGTTTGTGTATGTCCTTATGTGCATTTGTGTGTGTGTGTGCACACTTATGTGGTTGTGTTTGTGTGTGTCCATTTGTGCGTGTGTGTGTGCATGTGTATGTGTGTGTTCATATTGGTGTGTGACTGTATGCCTGTGTGTGTGTGCATGCATTTGTAAGTGTGTGTGCATATTTTTGTCACTATGTGCATGTACACTTTTCTGCAAGTGTGCATGTGTGTGTGTATGATCATGCATGTGTCTGTGTGTTTTGGAGTCTTTGTGAATGTGTGCATGTGCATATTCATTTGTGCGTGTGTATGTGTCTATGCATGTGCATGTCTACATATACATATACATATATATATATATATATGTGTGTGTGTGTGTGTGTGTGTCTGTATTCCTTTATAGATGTGTATGTGTGTTTGTGTGTGTGTGGGAAGGTGCATGTGAATGTATACATGTGTGTATGTTTTTATGTGTGCATGCATGTGTATGTGCCTGAGCATGATTTTTTGTGGGTGCATGTGAATGTGTGTGTATCTGTGTGTGCTTGTATATGTGTGAGTTTGTTTGTGTTTGTGTATGTTCATATGTGCATGTGAGAATATTCATGTGCATACATGCATATAGGTGCATTTGTACATGAGTATGTGCATGTGTGTTTGTATTTGTGTGTGTATAGTATCTGTGTGCACATGTATACATGTTGGCATGCCTACGTGCAAGTGTGCGTGTATGCGTGTGTGTTTATGTATGTGACAGCATGTGTACACATGTGTGTGTGCAAGTTCATCTATAAGCATGTGTGTGCTTATGCAAGTGTATGCATGTGTGCACATGGATGTACACATGTGTGTGCTTGTGCATGCATAACTATGATTGTTGTTATGTGTGTATCTGTGTGTGCATGTGTGTGCCCATGTGTGCATCTTCTATTTTTGGCTATTTGTGTTTCTATGAGTTTGTGTTTCTATGTTTTTATTAGTGCATTTTTGTGTTTGTGCGAGCGCATGTGTATGCATGTGCATGTGCATGTGATTGTATGCATGTGTGTACAAGGGTGTGTGTGTGCATGCATGTGTGCATACTTATGTCTATGTACATGTGCATGTTATTTTATTTTTTCATGCACATGTGTGTGCATGTGTGTGTAGGTTTGTGTGTATGCCTTTACGTGTGTCTGTGGATGCCTATATGCACTTTTGAATGTGTATGTGCATGTGCATGTGTCTCCCTAAACGCATGCCTTTATGTGTGTGTGTGTGTACATGTGTGTGCATGGTCATTTATGAGTGTTAAAGTGTTTGTGTCTATGCATGTTTGCATGTGTGTGTGTGTGAGTGCTAATGCAAATGTTTGCATATGAATGTGTATGTGTGTGCATGCATGTACTTGCATGAGTTTGTCTGCATGTGTATATGTATGTGTGTGTGTGTGGGTGAATGTGTATGAATGTATGCGTGGGTGCATGCACATGTGCTTGTGTGCATGTGTTCATGTGAATGTATGCATGGGTGCATGCACATGTGCTTGTGTGCATGTGTGTTTCTCTACACGAATGTTTGTGCATATGTAGGTGTTTGTGTTTGTGTATGCAAGCATGTGTCTTTGCATATTTGTGTGATGTGTGCATGTTTCTTCTTTTGTGTGTGAGTGTGTTTGTGCTATGCATGCGTGTGTGCATATGTGTGGGTGTGAATATGGGTGTGAGTGTGCACCTACGTGTGTGTGCATATGTATTTGTGTGTATACGTTTGTGTGTTTATTTGTGTACTTGTGTGTCAAATGTGCCTTTACATATGTATGCATGTTATTGTGCGTGTAAGCATGTGTAAGTGCATGCGCATTTAGGGTAAGGTGTGCATGTGTTTGCATATGTGTGCATGTGTATTTGTGATTGTGTGCATGCATATATGTGCTCATGTGTTTTTGTGTCCATTTAAATGTCATTTGTGTGTGTTCATGAATGTGTGTGTGTGTGTGCATGCATGAATGTATGTATGTGTGCATGTGTATGTGGGGGTGTCTATGTTGGTGTTTGTGCTACACATGCAGACATTCACATGTGCGTGTAAGTGAGTGCATTTGTGCATGTGTGTGTTGAAGTGTGTAGGTGTGTGTGTGTCATGCGTGCATGCTTGTGTGTGTATGCATTTACATATGTGTATGTAGTGTGCATGTTCATGTGTCCATGTGTGCATGTGCATGTCTTTGCACATGTGTGTGTGAGTGCGTGAACACATGCACATGTGTGTGTGTGTGCATGTGTGCATATGAGAGTTTGTGAACATTTGCCTTTGAGTGAGTGCATATGTGTGTGTATCTCCATATGTGTATGCATATGTTTGAGTGTGTGCCTATGCATTTTCTCTATGCATGTGTGTGTGTGTGTGTTTGTGTTTGCATGAGTGTTCTTGAGTGTGTGCTTGTGTTTGCATGAGTGTTCTTGAGTGTGTGCTTGTGTGCATGTGTGCAGGAGTTTTTTTTGTGGGTGATTTTGTGGGGGTGTGTGTGTGCATGCATTTATGTGCATCAACTTGTGTATGTGCACTTGTTTTGCGTGTGTGTGTGTGTACATATGCATACATGTGCATGAATATATGTGCAACTATCAGTGCATGTGTAAACAGGTGTGTGTGGGTGTATGTGTGTGCTTGTGTAGGTGTGTGTGTATATATGTTTATGCATGTGTGTGCTTTCGTTTGCATGCGAGTGTACATAGGTGTGTGCATATGTCTGTGTTTGTCTATGTGTGTGTGCATTAGTGTGTTTGTGCATGTGTATGTGTGCATATGCATTTGCCCTTGTGTGCATGTGTGTTGCATGTGCGTGTGTGTATTGTGTGCGTGCATGTGTCTACATTTGTGGGTGTGTTTTTATTTTTGCGTGTTCATGTGCATGTTTGTTTACATGTGTGTCTGTTCATGTGTATTTTTGTGTGTGTACGAGAACGTGTGTGCTTACATCTATGTATGTTCGTATGCATGTGTCTATGTGGCATATGTGCTTGTTTGTGCATATGTGTGTGTGTATGTTTTTGCTTATAGGCCTTTGTGTATGTGTGCGTGTGTGTTTTTCTACAAATATGTGTACATGTACGTATTTATGTGTGTGTGTGTGCATGTGTGTCCGAGTGTGTGCATGTGTGTGTGTGTTTGTGACTATGCATATGTGCATGTGTGTGTTTGTGTGTGTGTCCATGCAAGCATGTGTGCTTATGTGCATGCGTATATGTGTACATATGTGTCAGTATATAAGCATGTGTTTGTTTGTTTGTGTGTGCATGTGTGAGTGTATTTTTTTGTGTCTATGCATGCATGTGTGCATGTGCGTTTGTCCGAATTTGTGAATGTGCACATGCATATATGTGTTTGTGCGTGTGTGTGCATGCATGTACAGGTGTGCATGCACACATCTGTATGTGTTTGTGTTTGTTAGTATTTGTACATCTGTGTTCGTGCATGCATGCATGTGCGTCTTCTTGTGTGTGTTCATGTCTGTGAAACTATACATGTGTCTGTGAGTACGAGTGTGCCAGTTTAGTATGTATATCCATGTGCTTATGCATGCATGTATGTGTGTCTGTATGTATGTGTGCGTGTTTGTATGAGTGTTTGCATGTGTGCTTGTGTGTGCCTATGTGTATGTGTTCATTTGTGTCATGCATATAAGTGTGCATGTGCATGTATGGATGAGTACATCTGTAAATGTTATGTGAGCATACACGTATGCATGTGTTTGTGCCTTTATGTTGGCATGTGTTTGTCTGTATACATGTGTGTGTCTATTTGTGTGCACGTGTTGATGTATGCAAGTTTGTTAGTGTGTTATGTGTGCTTATATGCATTTATGTGGGTGTCTATGCATGTATGTGTGAGTGCATGAATGTCCATATGGGTGTGCATGTGCATGTGTGTGCAAGTGTGTATCTATGTATGTGTGCATGTGTGTGTGTGTTTGCTTGCACATGCATAGTTTCATTTGCTAGTATTGTTGCATGACTATGTCTATTTGCATATGCGTGCTTGTGTGTATTTGTGTGTATGTGTGTGTAAGCGTATTTTTGTTGTTCTGTGTGTACATGCATGTGTGTGCTTACGCATTGGTTCTAATCAATTTGTGTCATATGCATGTGCATGTACTGTATATGTGTTTGTATGTGTGTGACTGTGTACGTATCTATGTGTGTGCACGTGTGCTAGCGTGTATGTACATGTGTGTGTAGGTTTGTGTGCATGTTTGTTGTCTAGGTGTGCATGCTTATGTGTCTACACGGCTTGTACCTTTATGTGCATGTGTGCCTATGTGTGTGCGTGGTTATGTGCGGGTGTGTGTGTGTGGATGTGTGTGTGCATATGCATATGTGCATGTGTGTGTGTGCACATACACACATTTGCATGCATGCATGTGTGTTAGCTTATGTACATGTGGTCTTGTGTTTGTGTTTGCATGTGCGTGTTGGTGCATGTCTGTGTTCTTTTGTATGTGTGTGTGTAATGTTGTATGTTTGTGCTTATGTGTATATGTGTGTGCGTGCTCCTGCATGCATGGGTATGTGCATGTGCATCTACATATGTGAACATTTGTGACTTTGTGTGCTTTTGAGTGTGTGTGCATGTTTGCTTGTGGGAGTGTGTGGGTGCATATGTGTCTTACTATGAATGTGTTTGTGTGTAAGTACATGAGTGTGAATGCACACTTGTGTGTGTGTATGCACACATGTGTATTTGTGCATGCACATGTGTGTATGTGGGCTTGTGTGAATGTGTGTGTGCAGTGCATGTGTGTGGTTGTGCGTGTCCATGCAAATGTGTGTATGTGAGTGCATACAAGTGTGCGTGTGTGTGTTTGTATGTATAGTTGTGTTTGTGCATGTCTAAGTGTGTTTTAGCACATGTGTGTGTAATGTATGTGTATGTTTGTGTGTGCATACACATGCACATGTGTGCTTATGCATATGTGTGCATGCATGTGTACTTATATTTATGTTATGTGTGGGTTGTTATGCGTGTGTTTGTGTTCCTCTATGTCTGTGTCTGTGTGTAAGTATGTTTGTGCTTGTGTGTGCATATGTGTGTGTTGTTGTGCATATTTGTGTCAATATGATTGCTTTTTGTTCTTTTGTGCATGTGCGTACATGTGTATGTGTGAATGTGTGTGTGTGTGTGTGCTAGTTTGTGTGTGTGCGTGTGTGCAGATGTGTGTATGCATGTGTTTGTGTGCATGTATGTGTGCCTACTTACGTATGTGTCTATGTGTGCTTGTGTGCACACATGTAAAAGTGTGTGTGTGCGTGTGTGTGTATGTGTGTGCAAGCATGTGTATGTTCGTTACTGTGAGTGTTTGTGTGTTCACGTGTGTGTTTGCATGTGAGCACATGAATATGTGTGTGTGTTTGTGTGTGTGGGTGTGCATGTGTGTACATGCAAGTGTGATTATTAATGTGCGTCTGCATCTAATGTGCACAGTGCGTGTATATGTGTGTGTTTGTACATGTGTACTTGAGTACATATCTGTATGTGTTTAGGTGCATTTTTGTATACACTTATATATGTGTGTATGCTAGTTCACGCATATTTTTGAGGGTGTGCATGTATGTTTGGTTGTGTACATGTGTGTACATGTGTGTGTGTCGGTGTGCATTTATATTTCTGTGTGTGGGTGGGTGTGTATGCATACCAATGTGTGTGTATCTGTGTGTCCATGCATGTATGTGTATGGATGTTTGTGTGAGTCTATGTGCATGTGCATGTGTGCGTGGGCATGTGTGTGTGCATGTGTTCTTGTGTGTATATGTGTGTGCATATATATTTGTGCATTTGTGTGTGTATTTATGTCTGTGTGAGTGAGTACATTTTCTTTTGTACGTATGTGTGTATGTATGCATCTTTGTGTGTGTTCATGTGTGTGTACATGTGCATGTGTGTATGTTTTTTTGCATGTGCATGTATGTGATTGTGCGTTCATGTGTGTGTTTATGCATTTGTGCATGTGTATAAGCATGTGCTCATGTTGATATGTTTGAGTGTGTTTTTTTGTGCATGTGTGTGGACATACATACGTTTGTGTGTGTTTGTGCTTGTTTGCTTATGTTTAAGTGTATGTTCAAATACCTATGCATGTGAGTGTGTGTGTGCATGAATGGGTATGCATGAGTGTGCATGTGCCTGCATGGGTATGCATGTGTGCACATGCATATGTGTGTGTATGTGTGTTTTTATAGGTGTGTTCATATGATTTTAGCAATGTGCATACACATAGGTGCATCTGTGTACATGTGCCTGTACGTTTATCCTTATGGATTTGTGCACATGCTAGTGTGCATGCACGTGCAGGCATATGAGAATGTGTGTACCTACATATGTGAGTCTTTGTGCAAGTGTGTGCATGTGCCTGTATGTGTATGTGCATGTGTTTGTGCACATACATGCATGGTAATGTCTGTCCACATATCTATGTTTCTCCATGTTTATCTGTAGGTTTATGTATGTGAGCATGTTTGTGTGTGTGCATTTGGGTGTGTGTATGTGCATATGTGCACATGTGTGCTTCTGTGCACATGTGTGTGCATGAGCATGTGTGTTTGTGTGTGCATGCATACATATATGTGCATGTGTGTGCCTATATGTATTCATGTCTGCATGTGCATGTAAAAGTGTGCACTTGAATATGTGCATGTGTTTTTGCATGTTTATGCATGCATGCACATGTGTATGTATAAGTGTGCATTCTTACATGTTTGTGACTATGTGCATTTTAGAATATGTGCATGCAAGTGTGTATGTGAGTGTGCATGTTTGCATCTATGTGAATGCATGTGCATGAGTGTGTGTGGGTAGGTGTGCATATTTGTATGTGTGTGTGTGTGTATGCGCACATGTGTGCACATGCCTGGGAGTGTGCTTGTGCATGTGTGTGCATGAGCATGTGCATGTGTATGCATATTTGCATGTGTGAGTGTATGTGCATGTGTGTGCATATGAATCAGTGTGGGTAGGTAAATGCATGTGTGTGTATGTGTATGCATGTTTATGCATATGTGGTTATCTATGTGGGCATGTACAAGTTTGTATGGGCTTATGTTTGTGTGTGCATATCTGTGTGTGAGTATGTGTACTTGTGTGTCTACATATATGTATGTGTGAGTGTGTGTATGTGTGTGCATGTGTGTGTGCATGTGTGTGTGCATGTGTGTGTGCATGCATTTATACATGCTTATGCAATAGATATGTGTGCACTTGTGTGTCTGTGTATGTGTATGTGTAGGATAGTATGCATGTGTGTGTGCATGAGTGTGTGTGCATGTGCCTATGTGTGTGTGCACCTATGTGTGCTAGTACATGCATGCATGTGTGTGTGTGTGCATGAACATGTGAATATGAACATATGTGTGAGGATATGTCTATGCATATGCTTGTGTATGCGTGCACATGTTTATGCATGTGAATGTTTGTGTATTTATTTGTGTGTATTTGAATGTCTCATTTTGTATACATATGAGTGTGTGTGTATGCACATGTATGCTTCTATGATTATAAGTATGCATGTGTGTGTGTTTGAGCTTAGTGTGCTTTTATGGGCATGTGTATGCTTGTGTTTGTGTATGTGCATGCCTATGTTAATATGTGTGTGTATGTGCATGTGTGTGTATTTGTGTAAGCATGTATGTCATGTGCGTGTGTGTGCACATGTATATGCCTGTGCTCACTTATTGTTGTATGTATGTGTGTGATTGCCTATGTGTGTGTGAGTATATGTTTATGGGAATATGTGTGTGTATGTTTTTGTATGCATGCATATCTATCAGTGATTGTGGCTATGTGCATATGTGTGTGTGTCTAAGTATGTGCATGTGTGTGTGTCGGTGCATGTGCAAGTCTATGTTCATGTGTATGCATGTGTGTGCACTTGTATGTGCATGTGTCAATATGTGTATGTGTGTAAGAAGAGTGTGAGTGTGCTTATGTATACATGTGCGTATGTGTGTGCACTTGTGAGCATGTATATGTGAGTATGATTGCATGTGTGTGAGTGTGCATATGGGTTTGCATGTATGTATGAGTGTGTGAGCTTGCTATACTTTCATGTGCATGTGTGTGTGTGAGTACACTGGTGTGTGTGTGTGTTTATCTGCATGTGCATGCATGTCTGTGTTTGTGTTTGTGCACATGTGTGTATGTGAGTACATTCATGTGCATATGTGTTCATGTATGAGTGCATGTGTGGGTGTGCATTGGTAAAGATGTTTGTGTGAGTTGTTGCATTTGTGTGTGTGCATGTGCACATGCATTGGCATTTGTGTCTGTGTTTATGGGCAAGTGTGTGTGTGCATGTGCATGTGTCTATGCATGCATGTGCATGTATTTGTGTCATCATGCACATGTGTGTGTGTGCACATATGTGTGTGTGCATGTCTAGCTTTTTATGTATAGGTGTGAGCAGGTTCGTGTATGTGCTTGTGTGTGCCTATGTTTGTGTGTGTGAGTGACTGCATGAGTGCATGTGTGCTTGCTTGTCAGCTTATGCGCACATCTGTTTGTGTGAGAGTGCATGCAAGTGTTTGTACACATTCATGCATGCATGTGTATGCATGAGCATGTGTTTATATGTGTGCATGTGTGTTTGCATTCGTGTGTGCATGCTTGTGTGTTTGCATGTACATGTGTATGTATATGAGCATGTATGTGCATGTGTCTATATGTGCTTTTGTGTGTGTGTGTGTACTTATGTGTATGTTTCTTCTTGTGTGTACATGTTGGTGCATGCATATGTGTGTGCTATGTTAGTGTACAAGCATGGATGTGTGTGTGTGGGTAGGTGTGTGTGCATGTGTGTATGGGTGTTCATGTTTGTATGCTTGCTTATGTGTACAAATGTGTGTGTTTGTATGTGAGTGTGCAAGCATATGGGTTTATCTATGCATGTGTGTTGTGTGTGCATGTGTAGGAGTGCATGTTGGTGTAGGCATGTGTGCAAATTTTGGTGCATATGCATGTGTGTATGTGTATATGTGTATGTGTGTGTATGTGATTATGAATGTGCACTGACATATGTGTAACAATGTGTTAGCATGTGTGTGCATATGCATATGAAAGCACGGGTGTATATGTGCTTGTATTTATGTGCAAGCATGAGTGCATGTGTGTGCCTATGAATACATGTGCATATTTTGATAAATTTGTGTACATGTTTGTTTGTACATGTCTATATGGTTATTTGTGTGCATACATGTGTGTGCATGTGAGTGCATGTGAGTGAGTTAGGTGTGAGTTTGTTTCTATGTGCACATGCATTTCTATGTGCATCCATTTTTGTGTTTGTGGGCAAGTGTTTTGTGTGTGTGTCAGTGTGTGTGCACTTGTGCATATGTGTGATTGTGTGTGTGTGTGCATGCTTGTGTGAGTAGGTGGATGTGCACACATATGCATGCATTCATCTGAGTGTGTTGTGCATGCACGAGTGTATGACACTATGTGTGTGTCAACGAGTGTGTGTCAGTGCATGTGGATGTGCTTATGTGTTTATGTGCTTATCTGTGTGTGCTTATGTGTGTGTGATTGTGTTTATGTCCATGTATGCATGAGTGTGTATACATATGTGTGCATATGTCTATGCACAAATGAATATGTGTTGTTCATGCATGCATATAGGTGTGTGTAGGTGTGTGCTTATGTGTGTGTGCACATGCATGTTTGGTTGCATGTGTATGCCTATGTGGATGAGTTCTTATGTGTGTTAGTGCGTGTATGTGTTAGTGCATGTTTGTGTTAGTGTGTGTATGTGTTAATGCATGTGCATACGTGTGCCTTTATGTATGGGTGTTTATGCATGTGGTTTCACATGTTTGTTCGTGCATGTGTGTTGTTTTTTCATGCATGTGTGTAGTGTATGATTATGTTATTGCTTGCATGTACATGTATGCATACAAGTGAATGTGTGTGAGTGTGTGACTTGTGTGTGTGCATTTGCATGTGTGTGCATGTGCCTGTGTGTGTGTGGAGGGGGTGATTGTGTATGCATGTGTTTGTGCTTTTGTGTGTGTGCATATGCACTTTTGTGTGAGTGCATAAGTGTTTGTGTATGTGTGTGTGTGTTTGTGCATTTTTGTGTGTGTGCATGCAGGCACATATGTATGCATGTGGGTGCTTATATGTGTTATTTGATGTGTTTGTGTGCATTTGTGCACATGCATGTCTGTGACTATGCATGTGTGTCTTTGTGTTTGTGTACGCATGTCTGTATGTGTATGTGTGTGCATGCTTACATGTCTGTGTGTTCGTGTGTGTGCAAATGTGTGTAAATGTGCTTGCATGTGTTGATGGATGCTTGTGTGTGTGTGTGTGTGTGCTGTGTAAGTGTGCAGATGTATGGTTATGGGTGTGTGTGTGCAAATATGCATGTGTGCATGAATGTGTGTGTATGTGTGTGCATGTGTGTGTGTTTGTGCACACGTGCAGGTGTGTGTATGTGTGTGTGAGTGGTTGCATGCTTGCTTGTGTTGTCTTTGTGTGGGTGTGTGCATGTGTTTATGTGTGCCAATGCACATTCTTATGTGTGCATGCAACTGCTTATGGGTGTGAGTTTGTTTTTGGGTGAATGTGCATCTGTGCATGTCTATCCATTTTCATGTTTGTGTGTGAGTGTCTTATGTGTGTGTGTGTGTGTTTGTGCCTGTAAGTGGTTGTGTGTTTGCATTTGTGTGTGTGCATGCATGTGTAGGAATTCATGTGAGTTTGGTGTATGTTAGAGTGCATGGCATTATATGCTTGTGTGTGTGTCGACGAGTGTGTGTGTACATGTGCTTGTCCATATTTGTGTATGTTCGTGTGATTGTGCTTGTGTATGTGTATGTGAGAGTGTGCATGCATGTGTGCAAGTGCCTATGTGCAAGCGAGTGTGAGTGCATGTTTATCTATGCTATGCTTAAATTCATGTAGGTGTGGGTGTATGAGTATTTGTGTGCATGGTTGTGCGTGCATGCTCATGTACATGTCTGTATGTTGCTTTTGTGCATGTGTACTTGTGTGCTTGTGTGTGTACACATTTATGTGTTACAATGTGTGCATGTGTGTTTCTTTGTGTGTGTATGTGTATGCATTTATGTGTGTATGCATGCGTGTTGTTTTTTGCATGCATGTATGTACGTGTGTCTGTGTTGTGTGCATATGTATATGTGTGTGTGTAGGTGTATGTATGTGTGTGTGTGGGTTTGTACAAATGTACATATGCATTTACATATGTAATCACACACACTAACACACACCCTTATAGACATGTTTACATACACATACACACAATCTCACATGTACACAATTACACATGCACATAAAACCATAGAATCAAACACATGAACATGCATGCACTGTACAACCACACATACACACTTGCACACACATGCATGTACACACACTCACATCCACAAATAAGAACACGTGCATGCACACATATGCTCA
The DNA here is from genome assembly GCA_023846275.1 of Vanilla planifolia. NCBI lineage: Eukaryota > Viridiplantae > Streptophyta > Magnoliopsida > Asparagales > Orchidaceae > Vanilla > Vanilla planifolia. Next base: position 198,353 of record JAIUJO010000140.1, read on the forward strand.
CACAAACACATGCATACATGCGAACACACACAAGCATTAACACTTGTGTGTGTTCCTTTACATGTGCATGTGTATCATTGTGTGAGTTCTTATTTGTGTTGTGCAAATGCATGTGTGCATGTGCATGTGTTTATAATGGCTGTTCATCAGTGTACATGTGTGTATGGGTATTTGTGAATGCATGCATGCATACATATGTGTGTGCATGTGTGCATATGTTTTTGTGTTTGTATAAATGTACATGTGTGGGTACATGTGTGTGTATATGCATGTTTGTTAGTGTAGAAGTGTGGGTGTGCATGTGTGCATGCATGTGTGTGTGTGTGGGTTTGTGTGTGTATGTGTGCAGGAGTACATGCATGTGTGTAGGTGCTTGTGTGCCCTTGTGCATACATGTGCATATGTGTACATATGTGTACATGGTCATTTACATGTGTTACTGTGTTTGTGTCTATGCATGTTTATGTGTAAGTGTGTGTGCATGCTTTTGCAAATTTTTACATCCAAATGTGTATGTGTGTGCACGCATGTACTTGTCCAAGTTTGTGCGCATGTCTATATGTGAGTGCATGTGTGTGTATGCGCACATGTGTGTGGGTGTTTGTGTGCATGTATGTGTGTGTGTGTGTGTGTACTTGTGTGTGTTTCTGGGTGCACGCACTTGTGCTTGTACTTGTGTGTGTTTGTCCACATAAACGTTTGTGTGTATGTGTGTGTTTGTGTGTGCATGTGCATGTGTGTGCATGCGTGTATGTGTATGCATGTGTGTGTTTGTGAGCATGTTTCTGTATGTTTATGTGTGCATGCATATGAGTTTACATGTGTTTGTGCTTTGCATACATGTGTACATATGTGTGGCAATGGGTGTGTTATTGTGTGAGTGTGTCACCCCACATGTGTGCGCATGTGTATTTGTGTGCATGCTTATATGTGTTTGTATGTGTGCTTGTATGTTTGTGCATGTTGTTGTTTGTGTGTGTGTGTGTACGTATGTGTGGGTTAAGGAGTACATATGTGTGCTCATGTGTATGTGTGGTTGTGCATATACATGTGTGTAAGTATTTGCGTGTGTGTGTGTGCTTTTGTTCAAGTGTGTGCATTAGTAGTATGCTCAAGAACTTAAGTGTGTGTGTATGTGTGTTTGGGTTTATGTGTGTATAGGCATGTCGAAATGTGTGTGTGGGGATTAATGTTAGTGTTTGTGTGTGTTTGAATTCATGTACACATGTGGTGTGACTATAGGCCCACACACATGTGTGTATGTGAGTGCATTGGTCCATGTGTGTGTTCAGGTGTGCAGGAGTGTGTGTGCTAGTGTATGAATACACATGTGTATATGTCGTGTGTGCACATGTGTGCATGTGTGCAAGTGTGTATGTGCACATGCATGTCTTTACACATTTTTGTGCATGCATGCATACATTTTTTGTGTGTGCATCTGTGTGTATGTGAGTTTGTGTGCATGTGATGTCTTCATGTGTGTATGCATGTGTGAGTGCTTGCATGCTTGTGTGAATGTGTGTCTGTGTGTCATGCATGTGCATTTTTGTGTGCATGCATGCATACATGTGATTATCTATGCATTTGTTCTTCTATGAGTGTTCTTGAGTGTGTGCTTATATGCATATGTGCTGTGTGTGTGTGTAAGTATATGAAGGTGATGTGGTTGTGAGTGTGTGCATGCATTTATGTGCGTCAGTGTGCGTGTGCTTGGCTATGTATGTGTGTGCATATTTGTGGTTATGTGCATGCATCTATGTTGCAAATGTCTTGGTGTGTGCATGTGTGCGTACGTTAGTGCAGGTGTGTGTGGGTTTGTGTGCATGTGCTTGTACATGTGTGTGCACATATGTATGCTTGTGTTTGCATGTGAGTGTACATATGTGTGTGTGAATGCATCTGTGTGTGAATGTGTGTATTTGTCTAAATATGTGTATACATGTGTGTGTGTTTTTTTGTGTATATGTGTGTGTGCATGCATGTTGCATGTGTATGCAATGTTTGCATACATATGTGTGCACAAGTGTGTGTATTCATTTTTGTTTGTGTTTGTGTGCATATGAGTAAGCATATATGCATGTGCACATGTGTGTGTGTATGTATAGATGTGCATGTGTGTTTGTGTGTGTGCATTTGTTTTGTGCATTTTTATGTGCACGTGTGTGTATGTGAATATGTGTGTACCTACATGTGCATATGTGTGTCATAGCACTTGTTTGTGTGCATGCTAGTATGTGTATGTGTGTGTGTGCATGTTAATTTTTTATAAATGTGTATGGATGTGCATATCTGTGCATGTGTTTGCATGCATGTGTGGGAGTGTGCATGTGTGTGTTCATATATACGTGTATGCATGTTTATAGATGCAAATGTATGTGCATGTGTGTTGTGTGTGTGCATGTGTGCTTGCATATAAGCATGTATTCTTTTGTGTGTATAAGCATGCATGCTTGTGCATGTGCATGTGTGTACATGTGTGTGAGTGTATATGTGTGCACACATGTGTTCTTATGCGTGCATGTATGGGTGAATGCATGTGCACATGTTGTGTGAGCGTATAAGCATGCATTTGCCTATGTGTGTTTGTATACTTGTGTGTATGTTTGTTGTGCCATTGTGCTTATATGTCTTTGTGTAGAAGTGTGTGCATGTGTGTGTGAGTGCATGTGTATGTGTGTGTGTGTGTGTGTGTGCAAGCTTGTGTGTATGGGTCTACATGAGCATGTGTATATGAGCACGCTTGTGTGTGTGTGAGCAAGTGTGTATCTAAGTGTTTATGCATGTCTATCCATGTGTGCTTGTTTTCTTGTGCATGTGTACCTACATTTTCTAGTGTACTTGCACGACTATGTTTATTTTCATGTGCATGCATGTGTGTATTTGTGTTCATGTGTGTGTGCAAGTGCATATGTGATTGTGTATGTACAGGCATGTGTGAACATGTGTGTGTATGTGTGCATGTGCTTTATGTGTGTGTGTGTGCATGTATGTGTGTTTTCATGTGCATTTCAATGTGTGGATATGTGTGCTTGTGTGAGAGTGCACATGTGTGTTTATGGATGTGCACGTGCGTGTAAGTGTGTGTACATGTTTGCATGCACCTATGTGTGGTGCTTGTGTGTGTGTATAGGTGTTTATATGTTCATGTGCATGTGTGCATGTGTGAGTGTGTGGCTATGTGTGTGGGTGTGTGTGTGGATGTGTGAATGTGCATGTCTATTTGTACATGTGTGTACATGTCTATGTGTGATGTGCATGAGTGTCTATGTACTGACACATGAGTTTGCATGCATGCATGTCTATGCATGCATGTGTGCCTACTTGTGTGTATGCATGCTTGTGTTTGTGTTTGCATCTATGTGCTGGTTCGTGTCTGTGTTCCTTTTTGTGTATTTGTCTGAGTAAATTTATGCTTGTGCGTGAATGTGTGTCTATAATGTTATACATGTAAGTATGTGTACATGTCGATGTGTGTATGTACATGTGCAGTTGTTCGTGCAAGTGTATATGTGCATGTGTGTGGGTTTCTATGTGTGTGTGTGTGTGCATGTATGTGAGTATGTGGGGGTGTATTTATGAATGTGTTTATGCTTGTAGTTGTGTTCTTACATAAGTAAGTGTGTGTGTGTGTATGCTTGTGCACACACATAACAATGTATGTGTGTGTGCATGCATGTGTGTATGTGAATGTGCACACAAGCACATGTGTGTGTCCTTATGTTTTCATGTATTCTTATATGTGCATGTGTGTTTGTGTGTGTGTGTGTATGCATACATATGTGTGTTAGGCATTTGCGCATGCACATGTATGTGCAAGTGTGCTACTACACGCACATCTTTGTGTGCATGTGTATGTGTATGCTTGTACGTGTGTATATTGAGTGTGTTTGTGTGTGTGTATGTGCATGTGGTGTATATATGTGTAACTTTGTGTGCTTTTGAGTGTGTGTATATGTATGCATGTTTGCTATTGGAAGTGTGTGGGTGTGTGTCCTAGTGTGCTTGTGTTTGTGTGTGAGTGCATGAGTGTGCAGGCACACGTGTGTGTGTGTGCTTATATGTTTGTGTGTTCATGCACATGTGTATATTTGTGTGTGCACATTTGTTATGTGGGTGTGTGTGCATATGCTTGTCTGTGGTTGTGTGTGTCCATGCAAATGTGTGCATGTAGGTGCATACGAGTGTGTGTACATTTGCATGTGCCTTTGTGTTTTTGCATGCCTATGTGTGCATGTGCGAGCACATGTTTGTGTGTGTGTTTGTGTGTGCAATGCACACATAAATGTGTGCATGTGTGCTCACACATGCATGTGTGCCTATGGACATGTGTGCATTCGTGTATGTCTACTTGTGTGCATGAGTTCTTGTGTTTATATTAGCTTGTGTGTGCTTGTGCATGTGTTTGCATTCCTTTGTATGTGTGTCTATGTGTGTGAGTAAATTTATGCTTGTGTGTGCAGGTTTACGTGTCTATGCATGTGCGTATGTGTGGGGGTGTCTATATGCATGTGATTTTACATGTGTATATGCATGTGAATGTGTGTGTGTGTGCATGTTAATGCACCCACAAGTGTGTTTATGTTTGTGTGTTTGTTGTGTGTATGTGTGTGTGTGTGGGTGTTTATGTTTGTGTGCCTATGTGTGCACATGACTGTGTGTACATGTATTCATGTGCATGTTTGCATGCAAGTGCATATGTACGAGTAGGGGCATGCGTGTGTTTGTTCATGTGTATGTGTGCATGTGTGAATGTGGATGTGTGTGATTATATATGTGTGACTACATCTGTGTGCATGTGTGTGTGTGTGTGTATTTGCATGCATATCTACATATTTGTAGGTACATTTGTGTGTGCACTTCTATATGTGTGTGTTAGTTCACACCCATATTTTAATGTGTGCATGTATGTGTTCTTGCATATATGTGTAGATATATGTGTGCATATGCATTTGAGTTGGTGTGTGTGTTTGCATATGGTTGTGATAGTGTGTATTTTTGTGTGCATGTGTTTGTGCATGTGTGTAGTTGTTCATGCGAGTCTGTGTGCATGTGTGTGTGTGTAGACATGTGTGTGCATGATGTGTTATTGTGTGTGCATGTGCTTGTGTATGTGTGTGTGCATTTGTAAGTGTGTGCGCGTGAGTGCATTTTTATGTTGTACAAGTGTGTATATGCATCTTAATGTGTGTTTGTGTGTTTGTACAAGTGTGTATGTTTTTGTGCATATGCATGTATGTGTGATGGTACATTCACGTGTGTGATTATGCATTTGTGCTTGTAAGCAAGAATGTTCTTATGTGGGTGTGTTTGAGCATGTGTATGTGCATGTATGTGGGTGGATGTGTGTGAGTGATTATAGATGTGCATGGTTATGCTTGTGTGTGTACATGCTTGTAGGTGTTTCTATTTGTGCATGTGTGCTTATGCTTAAGTGTGTGTTTAAATACCTGTGCATGTATGTGCATGCGGATGTTCATTGGTATGCATGCACATGCATGTGTACATGTGTGTTTATGCATATGAGTGAATTTGATTTGTTAATGTGCATGCGCTTATGTGCATTAGTAGTCAAGTGTGTGTTCATGTGCATGTGTGTGCATAAATACATATGTTTATGTGTGCTTGCATGTCTATCCTTATAGACATGTGTGCATGAATGTGTGTGTTTGTGTGCATGCATATGAGTGTGTGTGTGTGTTTGTGCATATGTGTGTGTGTGCCTATGTGTGAATGTGCTTGTCTATGTGCATGTGTGTGCATGGTGATTTGTGTGTGTGTGTGCATATCTTTGTTTCTCTATGTTTATCAGTGGGCATATGTCTTTGAGGATGTGCATTTGGGTGCATGTATGCATATGTGTGCATCTTGTGTTCATAAGCATGTATGTGTGTGTGTGCATGCATACATGTGCTTGTGTGTGTTTGTTTGTGCTTTTGTTTGTGTGTTGGTATGCATCTATGTGTGCATGTGTGTATGTGTGTATATGTCTATGCATGTCTATATGTGCATGCATATGTCTGTGTATGTGTGTGTTTGCTTACATGTTTGTGACTATGTGCAAGTCAGCATCTGTGGGTGCATGTGTGTATATGAGTGTGTGTGTGTGTGTGTTTATGTGCATGCAATTGCATGCATGTGTGTGGGTGTGTGCATGTTTGTGTATGTGTATGTGTGCATATGTGTGCATGTGTGTGTATGCATGGATGTGTGTGTGTGTGCATATGTGTAGGTATGAGCATGTGTGAGTACATTCATGTGTGCATGTGTGAGTGCATGTGCATGTGTGTATGTGTGTGCATGTGATTAGCATATGTAAGTGCACGTATAGGTATATGTGTGTTTGTGTGTAATTATGCATTTGTAATTGTCTATGTATGCATATGTATGTGTGTGTGGACATATGTGTGTATGTATGTCTATATATGTGTGCAAGTGTGTATGTATATGTGTGTGTATGTGTGCATGTTTGTACAATAATATGTGCATACACTCGTGTGTGTGTGTGTGTATGTGTGTGTGTGTGTGTGACTTCATATGTTTTCTTGTGCATTCATGTGTGCGCATGTATACAAATGAGTGTGATTCTCCATGTCTGTAAGTGTGTGCCTGTTCATGCACATTTGTGTTTATGTGCTAGTGTAGGTTCATGCATGTGTGCAGGTGTGTGTGCATCTATGTGCATGTACATATATGATTGAGCATGTGTGCTTGCTTGTGTGTGCACATGCATGTGTATGCCTGTGTGTTCATGTGAGTGTGCTTTTATTTGTTTGTGTGTGTGCATGCTTGTGTGAGCAAGTGTGTGTATCTATGAGTGTGTGCATCTATGTGTGTGTGTGTATCCACATGTGTGTTCATGTGTGTGCCTTATTTCATACAAGAGTGTGTGTGTTTATGCATGTGTGTGTGAGCTCACATGTGTGCATATGTCTGTGCATGTGCATGTGTGTGTGCATGTTGTTATGCATTTGCATAGTGTGTGTACATATGTGTATTTACATGTGGGATTTTGTGTACATTTGTGTGTGTGTGTTTGTGTGTGCATGTGTGTGCTTATGTGAGTGCATTGATGTGTGTGTAATTATGTATGTGTGTGTGTATGTGTTTGTGTGCCTGTGCATGTTTGTGTATGTTTGTGTGTGTGCTAATGTAGGTGTATGTGTATGTGTTTGCACATGTGTGTGTGTTTGTGAATGCATTTGTTCTTATGTGCATGTGTGTATGTATGCATGCATGTGTGATCATGTGTTGTTGTTTTTGTTGTGTGCGCATACCTATGCACATATCTGCATGTTCATTTGCTTGTGTGTGTTGATGTTTTTGTGTGCAAGCATGTCTATAGGTGTGTGTGTGCATGTTTATGGGGGTATGTGCATCTATTGGTGTGTGTATATGTTTGTGTGTGCATGTGTGTGTGCATGTGTACGTGTGTGTATAGGTCTACATGCAAGTCTATGTGCATGTGGGCACTTGCATGTGCATGTGTCTACTTGCATGTGTGTGTGGGTCAGTGAGTGCAAGCTTGTGTGTGGGTAGGTGCGAGTGTGCGTATGTGTGTGTGCTTATGTTTTTGTGCATATGTGTGTATGGTTGCATATGTCTATGTTTATGTGCATGCATGCATGTGTGTGTGTGCATGTGTTTGTGTGTGTTTGTGGGTGTGCGTGCATGTACGTGTGTGTCCACTTGTGTGTGTGCTTATATGTGTGCTTGTGAATGTGTTTGAACGTGCATATGCGACTGTGTATGTGAGTATACGAGTGTGTGTGTGTGTGTATGTACGTGCTTGTGTGTGTTTGTGTGCATGTGAGTGTGTGCAAGTGCATGTGTTTTCATGTGGAGTGCATGTGCGTATGTGCATAGGTACTCATGTGTGTGTGAGAAGTTGCACAGGTGTGGGTGGGTGCATATGCTTTTACATTTGTGTCTGTGTTTGTGTGAATAAGTGTGCATGTATGTGTCTATGCGCACACATGCATGTGTTTAATTCATTATGCACATGTGTGTGTGTGCGTGTGAGCATGCCTACCTTCCTATGTATTTGTGTGGGCCTGTTTGTGTGGTGGATGTTGGTGTGCATGTGTGTAACTACATGTATGTGTGTGTGAGCAAATGCACAAACATTTGTGTTTGAGTGTGTGTGTGCATGCATGTTAGCTTTTGCACACATGTGTGTACATGAGTGTGTGCATGAGTGTGTATAATTGCATGTGAGTGTGTGCTCATATGGATGCATGTGTGTGCATGTGCATTTGTCTATATGTATGCATGTGTGTGTGTGCATTCGTGTGTACATGCTTGTGTGTGTGTGCGTGTATGAGCATGCTTGTGTATTTGTTTGCATGCTTGTGTGTGTGGTGGTACATGCACATATGTGTGGGTTTGCATGTGCATGTGTGTAGGTGTTCATGTGTGTATGTTTGCTTATGCATGCATATGAGTGTGTTTCTGTGTGAATGTGCATGCATGTAGGTTTATCTATGCGTGTGTGTTGTGTGTGCATGTGTATTCATGCACTTGGGTGTGGGCATGTGTGTGCATGTAATTTGTGTGTATCTGTCCATGTGTGTGTGTATGTGTGCATGCATTTCTATATGTGTATGCATGTGAGTAGGTGTGTGTGTGTGTATGTATGCTTATGCATGGGCTTGTGTGTGTTTATGTACCTGTGTGTTGGCATGTGTTTGCATATTTGTGTATGTGCATATGTAAACATTGGTGCATATGTGATTGTGTTTGCATGCATGCACGAGTGCATGTGTGTGCTTATGAGTAAGTTCTTGTATTCCTGTGTGTGCTTGTGTATGTGTGTATGTACATGTTTTCCAATGTGTGTGCTTGTGTACTGCTATGTGGGTGTGTGTTGGAGTGTATGAATCTATGTGTTCTCTATCTATGAGCAAGTGTGTACAATTGTGTGCAAGTATTTGTGTGTGCATCTATTATTTGCATGTGCATGTGTGTGTGTGTGTGTGTGTGCTTTTGCAAGTGTGTATGTATATGTGTGCATGTGTTCATGTTCATCTGTGTTGGGGTGTGTGTGTGTGCAGGTGTGTGGGCATGTGCCCATGTGTGTATGTGTGTGCATGTGCAAGTGTGTCATTGTGTGCATGTGTGTGATTGTCAAGATGTGTGTGATTATGTGTTCATGTTAGTGTGTGGGTGTGTCTAGTTATGTGCGTATATGGGCATATGTGTGTACACATATGTTCATGTGCATGATTGTGTATGTATGTGTGTATACATTTGTACATATGTGCAAGTGCATGTATGTGCACATCCATAAGCCTATATGTAGTGCAAGTGCGTGTGCATGAATGTGTGTGTACTTATGCATGCACGTGTGTGTGCTCGTATGTACATGTTTTGATGTGTGACTGGATTTATGTATGTTTTTCAGTGCATGTGTGTGTGTGTGCATGCATCTATATGCATGTGTGTTCTTATGTGAGTGTGAGTGTAGGTGAGTGTGAAGGTGCAAGCATGTGTGCATGTCGAAGTGCATGTGGATGTGTGTGTAAGGGTGTGTTTGTATGTGTATATGCATGTAGGTTTTGGTGAATGTGCACATGTGTGAGTGCATGTATGTGTTTGTGTGTATGTACATGTGCACAATTGTATGGATGTATACATTTGTGTGTGTGCACATGTGTTCGTGTGTGTGCATGTATGCGTGTGTGTTTGTATGGGTGTGTGTATGTGCTTATGCATGTGCATCCATGTGTGTTTTTGTGTCTGTATATGTGTGTGTATGTGTCTATGTGCAGGTGTGTACCTGTGATTGGGCATGTGTGTGTGTGAGTGCATGTGTGTATGCAATTGTGTTTTTGTTTGCATAGGTGCATAGTGCATGTGTGTGCTTTTGCTTGCATGTATGTGTTTATGCTTGTGTTCATGTGTTCATGTTTGTATGTGTGTGCATGTGTGTGGTTGTGTGCACGCATGCATTCGTGTGCATGTGGTACATGTAAGTAGGCATGGTTATATGTTTGTTTTTGCATGCATGCACTTTTATGCTTATATGTCCATGTGCATATTTTTGTGTATGTGTATTATGTATGTATATACATGGTCTTATATGTCTGTTTGTGTATGTGCATGTGCGTGTACATGTTTTTTATGTACGTATGTGTGTGTGTGTGCGTGAGTGGCTATGTGTAGGTGTTTGTGTACTTATGTGGGTGTGTGTATGCTTGTGTGTGTTTGCATGTGTACATGTGGGTTGTTGATGTGGATGCATGTTCCTATGTGTGAGTATGTATGCATGTGCATGTGCTTCTGTGCTTGGGTGCATATGTGTGTGTTCGTATTTATGCATTCAAGTTTGTATGTGCGTGTGTGTTTCTACATGTGTGCGTGTGGGCACATGTGTGTGTTTGTGCATCCATGCATGCACATACACAGATGCATATGCATGTGTGTATGTGTGTTTTTGTGTATATATCTATGTGCATGTGTGCCTGTGCATGTAGTATGAGTGAGTGTGCTTGTGTGTGTCAGTATGTATGAGTTTACATGTGTGTATGAGTGTGTGTGTGCATGCTTGTGCTTATCTATGTGTGCACGTGCGTGTAAGTGTGTGTGTATTACGATATTTTTTTGCACATGGTCGAATCATCGATAATGTTGCATTTGACTTCCTTTATATGTAAAATGCAACTTTATCATAATATTTATCTCATTTATTCAAACTTATTACTTTGATTTGGATATATTATTACTAAAATTTAAATCTTCTCAAGTTTGATTATTACATGTCTTTGATTTAATTAATTATATTGCTGCAAATTATGATATATATATATATATGTATATATATAATATTTAAATAATAAATTTTTTTATTTTATTCTTATTTACTTTGACAATTTGTAAGAATTAAAAAGGATGTCGGATCGAGATGGAAGAAATGTCTTTAGATTTGTCTCCACATCCTTTATGTAATAAAATATTCTTTCTTATAAATTTTAAAAATTCTATTTTATAAGTTTTACCAAGTTTTGTGAGATATTTCAATTCATACAAGATTTGACAAAAAAAGATAGTACACTTGATCTCCTTATTTTCTTGAAATGTAATTTTGATTTTCTTATTTTGCAATATAACATTGATTCTCTTCTCAAGCAAACTTTATACTATTTTGATTTGGCAATATTACAATGCTTTAATTAATCTGATTTTAGGTTTAATATACTTATTTATTAAAATAATAATTTATTATTATATTTATAGATTTAATTTTGTAATTTTTAGAAATTCTAAATAAGGACTAATTGAGATGAAAGAAACCACTTTATACTCGTCTCATTAAGCTCTATCTAGTTAAATAATTCTTTTCATATTTATAGATATTATATTTTCTCGAGTTTTGACATCCTATATAAGAAACTAACGAGATTGAGTTTTATTGTAATATCTCATTTTTTTAATTCTATGATTTTGGTATGATTTAAGGAATATTTTTATATGTTCCTTTCTTAATATTCAACATTGTTACCTTTGATATTCTTAATAGTTTTTAATCCAACTTCTATATATAATTTATCTAATTTTTTGAATATTTTTCTTTTCTTTGAATATATCTCTGTGATATTCTTGTTCCACTCTTTTTTAGGCTTTGCATTTCTTTATTTTTGTTATATTATATTGCTTAAATTTATCTCATTTGAACTTTAGTAAATTTTCACTTAATTTTAAATTAATGAATATTTACTATTTTTTTACTTACTAAGATAATTTGTATTAATTCTATATGAGGTTTATTGGAGAAGAAACAAATGTAGTTGTGCTAATCTTGAAGAGCTTACAATTTATCACCTTTGCATTATGGAATGCAACATTCCCAAACAATTTATCTTATTTCTTCAAAATGTTTGTTTTAATTTGGTCATATTATTATGAAGGTTTAATTCTCCCCTTATGGGACCTTTACATTGCTTAGATTTTGGTATATAATATTACATTAATTTATCTAATTTTAGCTTTGGTATATACGTTCAAAATATTAAAATCATAATTTATAATTATTTATTCAAATATGTTGTAATAATTTATACTGGTTACAAAAACTTTCCATATTAGAAGAAACTATTTTTGTCAAACTTACCATGTTCGATTATATTTATTTAAATATTCTTTTTTTAAATATTTTATTTTTACGGGGTTTGGTATATTTTTCAAAATATTTCACAATGTATCTGATTCGAAAATCGATGTTGCTACACTCAATCTCTTTAATATCTTTGAATATAAGTTTCCTACACAATTCATCTCTTTTTTTCATACTTTTCAATCAGAATTTGTTATGTTAATGCAAAACTCTTATTCTCTTCTTGTATAACTGCTATTTTTTTATTTCATTATTAAATTTCTTCAATTTGTGTTATTTTAGGTTTAATAAATGTTGACTTAATATAAAAATAATAATCTATTAATATTTAAATTGAAAAATCATAATAATTCTAAACAAGGGCCAATCGAGATGGAAACAAAAGTCATAAGAATTGTCATGACAAACTTTATCAATTAAATATTCAATTCCTTGATGGATAATATTATACTAAATCACTTTAAAATCTTTGAATAAAACCTTTCCATATACTTTATTTAATTTTTTCAAATTTTTATTTATTTTTTGTTATATTGCTACAAAACACTAATTGTCCACTCATGTGACCTTTATAAGACTTTGATTCGTTAGTATTATGTTTTTTCAATTTATCTCATTTTAGTTTTACTATATATATATATATACAAAGTTTCAAAATAATAATTAATTTTTATTTACAATTATTTACATAACTAATTTGTAGTAACTCTAACAGCGATCCGTTTGAGATAAAACAAGCATCCTTTGACTCATCATGAGGAGTGGAATATAATTAAATGTTCTTTTTTATATCTTTTAAATATTTTATTTTCTAAGATTTTGAAATGCTTTATGAGACAGTTTTATTCAAGTCAAATTTGTAGATCAAGCATGTCACGCTCATTCCCCTTAGTACTTTGAAGTTATCATTCTCATATAACTTATCTCCTTCATTTTTTCTTTACTTTTTCATATTACAATTTAACTATAAATCACAACTCTTGTAACTATGGTATTATTTTGATTTGGTTATGTTGCATGACCACAATTTTTCTCATTTTAATTATAATATACATTTATTTAATACTTAAATAATAATCTTTAGTTATTTATATTTATTTAGTTTAGCAATTCATGAAAATTTCAAATGAGGTTTCATCAAAAGAACAAATATCAATGGAAATCTTTTGCAGACCTATATCTAATTAAATATAAATTTTCATTATTTAAATTTATTTTCTTAGGATTTGATCCCCCAAGTTTTTTGGAATGTATTTTTTTCATACTATTTTTCTCTTTTATTCAAACATTTTGCCAAGATTTCGTTATATTACTACAAAGCAATAGTTCACTTATTGTGACTTTAAAATAGGTTTTATTTCATCACATTAAAAATTTCTTAAATTATACCAAAATCATAGAATTAAAAAATAAAACTAAATATTTAATTTGATAAAGCTCCTCGAGACGAGTTAATAAACTTTTTTTAATCTTGGCCAAACCTCATTTAGAATTACTAAATATTAACTAAGAAAAAAACATTAATAATTTTGAATTATTATTTTAATAATAAATAAATATATATTGAAGCTAAAATGATATAAATTGAAGCAATGAAATAACCAAATCATTGTAAGGTGAAGATCAAACAAGAGAAGATTCAAAGTTAGAAAGTGATATAAATAGATCATAGTGAAAATTATATGAAAATAGATAAACTATAGTAGTATGTTTGATTCCACATACAAAGTGCATTGATTGTAACAACCTCATTTGTCTAATCAAGTACGAATTGAAATATCTCATATAGGGAGGCAAAATTATGAAAATAAATAATTTAAAAAATTTATTTAATTGCTTAAAGTTAATGAGATATGTCTAAAAATTGTTGTTTCATCTTAATAAGATTGCATTTGAAATAACTATAATTTATTAAGGTAAATTGATATAAATAATAAAAATTTTTTTAACACTAAGAAAATATATATTAAAGATAAAATAAAATAAATTGAACAAATCTCACATAGCAAAATAAAAGCAATGTAAAGGTCACACAAAATGAGAACTAGAGCTTCATAGTAACATACCAAATAAAATTAAAACAATTGAAGAATATGATAAATTTTAAGGAAAGTTAGCCTTCTAAGATACTAAGAAGATCAATTGTAAAATCCTTACTAGTCATATCAAGTAAAAAATAAAATATCCCATTAATTGTGCAAAAAATAAGAAAATAAAACTATAAGAAATAAAAAAAATGAATATTTAAAATGATAAGGCATATCATTATGAGTCCAACAATATTTGTTTCATCTTGATCAAGCCTCATTTAAAATTATTATGAATTACAATGATAAATAAGCCTAAAAAATAATAACTTATTATTTCAATATAAAGTAAATTTATATTAAAGCTTTAATGATCTAAAATGAAGCAATGTAATATAACAAAATGGAAGTATTCTAAAGGTTAACCTTGTAATGAAATAGAGTTTTATAGTAGTATAACCATATCAATATAAAACATTTGAAGAAAAATGATAAATTATATGGCAAAGCTAATTTCTATGATGCTAGGGAGATGGACTAACATCCATCATCATAATTTCATGTGTGAATCATATTGGCTTATAAAGTATGTAAATATACTAGAAAAAATAGTTAAAAAATATAAAAATAGATATTTAATTAGATAGAGTTTACAAGATAAGACTAATGATATCTATTTCCTCTTGATCAGACCTTATTTGATGATCAACATCGTGACACACTAACTGGTCAGTGTCATGGAATGTAACTTTTCCCTTCAATTTATCTCATTTATTCAAAGTTTTTTCTTTGATTTGGTTATATTTCTATGAAGATCTAATTCTCATCTTATGAAACCTTAATATCACCTTTATTAGGTTAAGTTACAGTTCTTAACTTTGTCTTATTTCAACATTGATATATGTTAGCTTAATTTTAAAGTAATAATTTATTCTTATTTATGCTTATTTAATTTGATAATTTGTACTTATTCAAAACGAGGTATGATAGAAACAAAATATTCAACATGGACTCACCTTGATGAGTTCTATCCAATTAAATAATCATTTCTACCCTTCAAAACATTTTATTTTATGATATTTTTGCATGCTTAAAAGACATTTTTGTTCATATTTGATTTAATGAATATTGATGTTGCACTGAATCACATTAATCCCTTAAGTGGAACTATCTCAAATAATTTATCTCATTTTAAAAAAAATTTTCTTTAACATGGTTAGATTACTATACTTTGATTTTGTTAAATTAAATTATTTTATTTTATCTCATTTTAGCTTCAATATATTTCTTTAATGATAAAAAAATACATTGTTATTTATGCTTATTTATTATTGTAATTCATAGATATTCCAAGCTAGGTTTGATTATGATGAAACAAGCATTATTAGAATCCTCCTAACAAGATTTATCAAATTGAATATTCATTTTTAGATATTTCAATTTTTTAATTTTATAAGTTTTTGGGAATATAGCTATGAAACTCTATTTCTTCACATGTAGCATTTAAATCTCTTTGAATTGGAAACATTATATCTCATAAAGTTATCTCATTTGAAGTTTAATAAATAGTTACTTAATATTAAGATAAATTTTTTTATAATTTTTATTCTTATTTATTTTTTATTTAATAGAAATTCTAAGTGAAGTTAGATAGAGATGGAAAAATTATCATGAGACTCTTCTTAATTAGCTCTATAAAATTAAACAGTTATTTTTTTATATTTTTTAAAGTTTTTCATGCTTTACCAATAATTTAAATTCATTCATAATTTGAGTTTCGATAATATTGCACTCAATATCTCTATTATCTAGTGACGTAGTTATACTATACAATTTATCTGCCTTTAACATGTTTTATAAAAGTTTTACATTTGTACCTCATTTCATGATTAAGGGAATTGAAAATAACTCCTTAGTACCTTGGAATTGAAATATACCACAAAATGTATCACATTTTTTCAAATATTTTTTTTTCTGATTTGGTTATATCACAATGAAACTCAAATTCTCTTCTTATGTGAGCTTTACATTGTTTTGCTTTGGCTCTATTACATTCCTTCAATTTATCTCATTTCAAATTTATTTAATATTTAGTTAATATTTAATATATTTCTATTTTTTCTACTTTTTTGTTTTGTTAAAATTTTTTAATTCTTAATGAGGTCTACTTGAGGTGAATCAAAAGTCGTTGCACTTTATTAGACTTTCTTAATATAATTAAACATTCCTTTTTTAAATTTTTTTTTATATTTCTTTGGCACATTTTCTGAGTCATTTTTATTCATGACTAATTTTTTGCTGTAGAATTTCATTCGTAACTCAAATTTCTCGTCCAATTTATCTCATTTCATTTAATTTTTTCATATGATTATATTGTGTTGATTCAGTGTATTTCATTTAAGATTTAGTATATATTCACAAATTTTCATATTAATCATTTATTATTATTTTTATTATTTTATTTTACATTTTATAGTAATTTTAAAAGATATCAATTGTATTGAAATAATTATTGTTGGACTCATGTTACAGACCTTTGTTTAATTGAATATACTTTTTTAAAGCTTTAAATGATTTCTTCCATGTAATTATATTCCTCAATGTCTAGGAGTTCTACTTTTTCTATATAATTTATATCATGTTCTTTTACTTATTTATCTTGACTTGGTTATATTACAATGTAACCCTAAATTTCCTACCACGTGACCTTTTTATTTCTTTTAATTAGTTCTATAAAATGACTAATATTTTTTTAGACTTTGACATATATTTACTATATAAAAAGGAATAATTTATTATTATTTATGTTTATCTATTCTAGTAATTTATAATAATGTAAAATAAGGTCTAACTGAGATGTAACTAACGTTGTTAAACTCATCTAAATGAACTATATCAATTGAAAAATTAAGCTATATATTTTTAAATGTTTTATTTTTTATGTATTTTGTATATTTCATAAGATATTTTTTTTATTATCATGTTTGACTATCAAAGATGTTATACTCAATCTGCTTGGTATCTCTGATTGTAATATTATAATATAACTTAACTAATTTCTATGATTAGGTTATATTAAATTCCATAAATTTGTATTATTTTATCTTAGATATATATATATATATATATATTCTATGTTTATATTAAAATAATATTTTATTATTATTATGCTTTCTAATTTGATAATTATAGTAATTCTTTAATCCTTAATTAGATTGAGCTTAGTGCCTACTAAAACTCATTTGAAAAAAACTTAGTTAGCAAAATATATGAGCTAAAATCATAATAAAGTTCTATGATAGAATATAATAAATGTATAATAAAGATAAAATTAGATTAATTAAAGTAATAAAATATAGTACAACCAAAGCGATGTAACTACCACATGAGAGGAGAGTTAGTGTTTTGTAGAAATATATAAAAATAATGGCAAACAATTTAAATAAATAAGCAAAAATTTAAGGGAATATTGCATGCTATGATTGGTCAAATATAATATTCTCCATCATCAAATAGGATACGAATTGAAATTACTCAAAATGAATGCTGAAGTGAAAAAATATTTAACAAATTAATAATAAATATTTAATGTGATAGAGTTCACCCAAATGAGCCTAAAAAAGATTTTAAAGTTGAAATGATAAAGTTTTATGAAATGTAATTTAATTAATTAAAAGTGATGTAATTGTTAGGTGAGCAAAAAATTATAGTTTCATAGAAATAAAAATAAATAAAAATAAATTGTTTGAATAAATGAGATAAATTATACAAGAAAGCCACTTTCTTGGATATAAATGACATAGAATGTTGCATCAATACTTATCAAATTAGTCCAAATTGATTCCTTGTGTGAACAATGTCAAATAAATTTTTAGTTGTAAAGAAAATTATTATTTTTATATTAAACAAAATGAATAACTACAGACAATAAAAATTTATTATTTTAATATTAAATAATTATATATTAACAATAAAATGAGATAAAGTGAAGTAAAATAATATAAGCAAGTCAAAGCAATGTAGTGGTTAAATAATTAATGATTAAGAGTGGCATATTAATATAATTAAATTAAAGTAAAACATTTGAAGAAATGAGATAATTTGTACGAGAAAGTTGTGTTCCATGATGTCAAGGAGATAAGTTAAAACATTATTGATTTTAAAGAATGGATAAAATAAAAATTTCTTATAAACATGCCAAGACCATAGAAAATAAAACACTTACAAATAAAAAACAAAATATCTAATGGGATAGAAGTCATCAAAGCAAAGCCTATAATATATGTTTCTTTATCATCATATGTCATCTAAACATTTGGTAAATTATCGAAGTAAAGAAACATCAAATAGGATAATTTTTTAAAGTTATGTTGATATACATTAAAGTTGATATATGATAATTTTAAATATTGCAATGCAATAAAATAAAATTGATGTAAATGTCTCTTGAGAAGAGGATTAGAGCTCCATAGTATTATAAACAAATCAATTCTAAATATTTGAAGAAATAAGATTAATGATTTCGATATGATGCATTAGGAGAGACTACAATGATCGATGGTAACATTGTTGTTTGTTAAAATAGCACAAATTATCAAAATAAAAACTAGATAAGGACTCATTTGAGGAGATTTATAGTTCAAAAGTAGTACAACAAAATACAAATGAAAAATTTGAGAAAATAAGATATATGGTATAGCAAAACTTACATTCCAAGATACTAATTAGATTGAGTGTTGCATCCTTTATTGTTAAATTAAGTACAAGTCAAAACTTCCTCTATTGTTAACTACAAGTAAAAATATCTCTTTACATAATAGAAATTTAAGAAAACAAGATATTTAAGAACATAATAATTAGTTTTTAATTTGATATAGCTTTTTTAGTTGAATATAGAAACATTATTATGATCTTTATTGAATCTCATTTAGAATTACAATGAATTTATGTAATAGTTAAATGAAAGTAAAAATTAGTCATTATTTGATATTAAGTAACTATAAAATAAAGCTAAAATGAGATAAATTGAAATATCATAATATGAAAAAAATCAAAGAGATGTAAAGGGTACAAAAGAGAAGAACAAGACTTGGAAAGTAACATAACCAAATCAACATGAAGCCTTTCAACTAATGTGGTAGATTGCACAAGAATGTTGCTTTCTAAGATGTTAAAAACATTGATGGTAATATGCTTGATCCTTAAATGTAGTCAAATTTCCAAAGAAAACAAGGACAAATTTTAACAAATTATTATGTTATTGTTAGTAAAATTTATTTTAAAATTAAAATGAGATAAACTGAAGCAATGTAAAACAACTCAATCAAAGATATGTTAGGGTGATATGATAAGGGATTTAGAGTTATATACTAACATAATAAATAAGTAACAAGTATTTGAAGAAAAGAGATAAATTGTGTAGGAGAGTTACATTACAAAATACTCAACAAATCAAGTTTAGCATTCTCTATCACCAAATAATGTACAAATAAAAATATCTTGTAAAGCATGGTAAAAAAAATAAAATTTTTAAAAATAAAAAGAATACTTTATCATAAGAAGTTGATAGAGATATGTCTAATAACAATTATTTCATCCTGTTCACACCTCATTTTATAATTACTACAAATTACTATTTAAATAAATATTAACAACATTAAATTATTTTAGTGTTACGTGGATATATGTAAAAATTGAAAAGTTATAAATCCAAGCAATGTAATATAAGGTAAAGTGATGCAAAGGACACATGATTTAAGATTTAGAGTTAAAATTCTATATAACCAATTCAAGGGAAAAAAATTTGATAAGATGAGATACATTTATCTAGGAAAATTATGTCCCAAGGTACTAAAGTGATTGAAGGTAACATCCTCAATCATAAATTCATATGCAAATTAAAATTTCTGTTAAAACATACAAAAATAAATAAAAATGAAAATGATTTTAAAATATAAAAATAAATATTTAATTAAATAAAGGTCATCTAGTTGAGTTCAACAACATTTGTTTAATCAAAATCAAACTTTGTTAGGAACTACAATGAATCCTGCATTAGGTCAATAAAAGTCAAAATGAACTATTTCATTTGTATTAAGTAATTTTTTAAAAACTAAAATGAGATAAAATGATGCAATGTCGTTCACCCAAATCAAAGTAATGAAATGGTCACATGATAAAGCTTTTTGAGATAGAAAATAATAAATGAATTCAAAGAGAATTTTCAAAGAAATGAGATTCATTTTATGAGAAACTTGTATTTCATGATACTAAGGAAATTGAAGGTAACATCTACGATTATCAAATCATATATGAATCAAAAATATCTCATAAAATGTTTTGAAACAATAAAAAATAAACTACATAAAAATATATAAATAAATGATTAATTGCATGGAGATCGAGAAGTTAAGTCTAATGATATTTTTTTATCTACATTGGATATCTTATGGTATTATTAAAAATTCCAAAATTAAATTAACATAAATAAGGATAAATAATTACTTTAATATTAAGTTTTTTTATGTTAAAGCTAAAATAAAATAAATGGAAATGATGTGATATAACTAAATCAAAGTGATATAAAGATCACATGATAAGAGTTTTAGAGTAACAAATTAATATCACCAAATCAAAATTTTGTATAAGTTGTGGGAAAGAAAAGTAGCGTTTCATTATAATGCATCCAAATAAAAGCTACTTATTTGAAAAAGTAAGTTAAATTATACCAAACCATACCATTCAAAAATGCTTAAGAGATCAAGTGTGACATCCTCAACAGTTGAAATTGTTATGAATAAAAATGACTCATAAATTATGCAAAGATGATAGATGTAAAATATTTTAATATTTGAAAATAAATATTTAACTAGATAGAGTACGTCAAGAGAACTCCAATAATAATTGTTTGCCTCCATCGGACCTCATTTCGAATTACTGTAAGTTATTAAAGTATATAAACAAATATAATAGCACATTATTATTTTAATATGAAGTAAATTTATCATAAAGTTGAAGTTATAAAAATTAACATGATGTAAGATAACAAAATCAAAGATATGTAACAGTCACCAAAGCGTAGATTTGGAGTTTCATAGAAATTTTACCAAATTAACATGAGAAATTTAATGAGATGATTTAAATGGTATATGAAATTTGTATTACAATCATTATGGAGTTGAATTGTAACATCCTAGATTGTTAAGTCATGTATGAATCCAAATGTCAAATAAAATGTTTAAAAATCCTTGAAAATAAAATGTTTAAAAAAATTTAAAAATTATTTAATTAGATAGAGCTTATCATGGCATGTCAAGAAACATTTGCTTTGTTTTAGACATGCCTCATTTTAAGATACTACGAATTTCAAAAGTAAATATTAATTAGATATATGCTAACATTAAATATAATAAATTTATGAACATTAATATAAAGAAATAAACATATTATAAAGGTCACATGAGATGAGAATTGGTGCTTTAAATTAATATAATAAATCAATGCACAAAATTTGAAAAAATAAGAAAATTTGCACATAATAACTACAAATACGTTGAAGAGATCATGCAAAATATCCATAGTCATAAAAAGTGGTATAAATAAAACTCTCTCATAAAATTTGTTGAAATATTGAAAAATAAATATTTAAAAAATATAAAATGAATATCTAATTAAAAAAAGCTCATTATGTATTGTCTAATGATGTTTGTTATATCTTAATCAAACCTCCTTTTAAATTAGAACAAAATAGTAAAGTAAATAATTATAAATAAAAAATATTATTTTAATACTTTGAAAATTTATATTAAACTTGAAATGAGATAAAGTGAAGAAAAGTGATAAACATTCAAACTAATTGAGGTTTTGATATATATATATATATATATATATATATATATATATATATATAAAGAAAATTAAAGAAAATAATTTGGAAAAATGACATAAATTATATAAGAATCTTATTTTCCAAAATATTGAAGAGATTGGTTGTAATATTCTGGCATATCAAATCTAGTATAAATTAAAAAACGTTGTAAGAAATGTTAAAAAAGATAATATATACAAAATAAAGAAGTTTAATTAGATGGAGGTTGTCGAGATTAGTTAAACAACTTTTATTTTGCATCGAATGGAGCTCATTTTAAAATATAATTAATTATTATAGTAAATAGTGATAAAAAAAAATATCTTTTTAATATATGTTACCTTTTAAATAAGATAAGTTAAACTAATGTATTATAACTAAATGAAGGTGACCTAAAAGTCACATTTGAAGAGAATAAAAGTGAAAGATTTCAAAAAATAAGAAACAATTGTATAGGAAAGCTACATTCCAAGAAACTCAAGTGATCAAGAGTTACATCTTAAATCACCGAATAAGATAGAAATTAAAAATGTCTCACAAAGCAGGCCAAAATACTAAAAACTAAAATATTTAAAAAATGTTAAAATGAATATGTAAATAGTTAGAACTCCTTCAGGCTATTCAAACAAAGTAGGCTTCCTATCGACCAAACCTCATTTACAATTCTTGTGAATTACGAAAGAAAATATGCACAACTAATGATGATTGGTTCTATTTATATTTAGTGAATAAATAAAGAAGCTAAAATTAAATAAATTAAAAAATATTATGTAAGATAATGAAGGTGATGTAATGGTCATAAAAAAGATTTACATTTAGGTAATAATATAACAAAATTATAACAAAAAATTTGTAGAAATAATACAAAGTATATAGTAAATTTCCATTCATAGATACTAAGAAGATATACTATAACATATACAATTGTCAATGAAGGTACAAATAAAAGTATCTTATAAACCATATCAACATTATAAAAAATAAATTATTTAGAAGTATAAAAATGAGCACCTAATCAGATAAAGTTAGTCGATATGAGTCTAATGATATTTTTTTTGAAACAATATAAATTTATACAAAATAATATATGACCAAATCACTGCGATGTGAAGGCAACACAAGTGTAAATTCAAAATGACATAGTAATATAACTAAATTAAAGCAGAACATTTGAAGAAATAAGATAAATTATATAAGAAATTTTCATTCCAAGATACTAGGGAGATTGGGCAAAACATGGTTAACAATCAAATAAAGTATGAAAAGGTTTTCTCAGAAAGCATGCAAAGCACAAGAAAATGAAAATTTTAAAAATAAAAAAGTAATATTTAATTGTAAAGAGCTTGTCAAGATGAGTCTAATTAAATTTTCTTCATATCCAAATTCATTAAACATAAATAATATTAAATTATTATTTTAATATATGTAAATATATATTAAATCTAAAATTATTATTTTAATAATTTGTAAATATATAAATTACAGAATAAAAGGAATTGAAAGGTCATATGGAAGAAGAATGATGGTTTCATGGTAATTTAACCAAAGTGAAAATGTTGACTAAATGAGGCCTATTATATGGTAAAGAAGAATTACAAGATACTAACGAGATCGAGTGTAACATCCTCATTCATCAAATATAGAATAAATAAAACTTTCTAGTAAAGCATGCCAAAAGCTTCGAAAATAATTATATAACAATATAAAAGTGAATATTTAGTTTGTTATATCTATTTAGACAAGTCTGAAGACATTATATCAAACTTGATCAAACTTCATTTAGAATTACTGTAAATTATTAAAAAAATAAGCCTAAATAATAACAAATCATCATTTTAATGTTAGGTAAAAATATATTATAAGTAAAATATGCCAAATTTAAGGAATATAATATAACTAAATAGGGGTGATTTAAAGATCATGTAATAGAAGAGTTATAGTTACATTTTAATATAAGGAAATCAGAATAAAAAATTAAAGATATGAGATAAATTGCATGATAAAGTTTCTTTTGAAGTCATTAAGAAGTGACTTCCTCAATTGTCAAGTCAAGTAAAAATTGAAATAACTCCTAAAAAACATCTAATTGAGAAAATGAAATATTTAAAAACACAAAAAAGTTAAGTGGATAAACCATGTCTAAATGTGTCCTATGATGGTTTTTTTCTCTCCATCTATCCTCATTTCAAATTAATGTCAATTACGATTTGAATTATACACGAATAATAAAAACTTATTATTTTAGTACTAAGTTTATGTTTTTTAAAGAAAAAATGGAGTAAATCAAACTAATGTAAGATAAACAATCCATATTGATGCAAAGGTTAGTTGAAAAGAGAATTAAAGTTTTACAATAATATAACAAATTCAAAAGCAAACATTAGAATGCGACAACAATAGACACTAAATGTTTTGTATTACATTCTTGATCATTATTTCAGGTTCTTATCAAAATGATTCATAAAATGTGTTGAAACTTTAGAAAATAAAATAATTAAAATATAAAAAATTGATATTTAAGATGAGTACAATGACATCTATTTCACTTGATTTAACTTTATTTGGAATTACTATAAATAAACTTAGAAAATAGGCATAATGTATAAAAAATTATTACATAAATATTAAGTAAATATATATTAAAACTAAAAGGACATAAATTGAAGCTATTTAATATTATAAAATCAAAGCAATGTAAATGTCACATGAGAGGAGATTTAGTACTACAAAATAATCTAACCAATTCAAAGCCAAAACTTTGGAAAATTGACAAATTATATGGCATTTCAAAATATTAAAAAGATCGGCGATTACAACACTTAATATCAAACTAGGTATGAATTGAAATTTCTTGTAAAAGTAATGACACAAATAAATAAATTATTTAAAAATATATAAAAAAGAGTCAATTGGTTACAACTCATCAAGATGAGTTCACCGATGCTTGTTCCGCACAATCTAACCTCGCTCGAAATTACAATGAGTTACCAAAAAAAATAAGCATAAATAAAAAAATTATTATTAAAATTATTTATATATATATATATTTATATTAATACTAAAATGATATAAATTAAAACAATATAATATAACAAAATTAAAGTGATGTAAAGGACACAAGAGAACATTTAGAGTTACATAGTCATATATCCAACTCAAGGAGAAATGAAGAAATGACATAATGTGTCTACTAAAGCTGCATTCTAAGATAATGAAAAGATTGAGGGGAATAATCTTGATCATCAAATGACGTATGAAACAAGATTTTCCATAAAAATGCTAAAACATTGAATCAAGATTATTTCAATGATTTTGTTTCATCTCTATAGAACTTCAATTGGAATTATTCAAACAAAAAAATTAAATAATATAAATAGTAGGAAAAATATTATCTTAATTTTTGGTCGAAATATTTTGAAGCTTAATTGAGATAATTTAAAGTAATATCAAAAGATAAAATTAAAGCAGTACAAATCTCACATGATGAGACATTTTTTTTATCATGCTAATTTAAAAAATAAAAATAAAAAATTTGAACAAAACGAGATAAAGTATTTTCCGAAGTTGTAATGAAAGATATAAAAGGCATCAAGTGTAATATCTCAGGTCATCTAATTTGAGTAAATCAAATTTTTTCTAGTAAAGTGTGTCCAAAAATTAGAAAATAAAATATATACAGGTATAAAAAATACTTAATTAGATAGAGAGCAAAGATATGTGTCCAAAGTTTATTTTTTTGTTTTAGTAGAACCTCATTTTGAAATACTATGTATTACTAACAAAAAATAATAAATAATAAAAAAATACTGATTTAATATAAATTAAATTATATTAAAGCAAAAGATTAGAAAAATTGTAGCTATATAATATTACTAAATTAAGTTTATGTAGAGGTCAAATGTTGTGAGATTTGTAGTTATATAACAATACGAGAAAATCAAAGTAAAAAATATTGAAGTAATGAGGCAAATTTTACAATATAGTTGCATTCCATGTTACTAATTAACAAAAAGTGAAGTTCCATGATCATCACCTTACCTATGTTTCGAAATATCTAAGAAAATATGCCAAAATCATAGAAAATAAAACATTTAAAAATATAATTATGAATACCTAACTTGTAAAGATTGTCGAGATTAGTCCAACAACATTTGTTTTGGCTCAATCTGACCTCATTTTAAATTGCTACAAATCACAAAAGAATATAATAAGCATAATTAATTAAAAATTATTATTGTAATATTAAGTAAATTTCTATTCAAACAAAAATAAGATAAATTAAGGTAATGTAACATAACATAATCAAAAGTGATGTAAAGATCACACAATAAAAGATTTATGATTACTATGTAATGTAACCAAATTAAGACAAAAAATATAAAAAATGAGATAAATTATATGAGAAAGTTGTATTCAAATAAAGATAGAAGATCGATTAATATCATCTATTGTAAAATAATGTATGAATTGAAATGTCATGTGTAGTGTTCCTAAATTATAAAAACAAAAATATTAAATTAATTATAAAAATGAATATCTAAATTGATATATCTTATTGAGATGAGTCCAAAAAAGATTATTTTCTATCTATCAAACATTTTTTTGAATTACTATAAATTACCAAAGTAAACATATGTTAAAGTAAAAAAAAATCTTTTTTTAATATTAAGTAAACATGCATTAAAGTTGAAAGGAGAAAAATTAAAGCAATAGAATATAATGAAATCAAAGTGATAAAAGTTTACACGGGAGGAGAATTTGAGTAACATCATAGTGTAACCAAATAAACAAAATTTAAAGAAAATGAGTTTAGTTATTTGTAAAATTTTCATTTTTGACATACCTTAAAGATTAAGTATGACATTCTCCATCATCAAATCAGGTACAATATAAATTTCTAGTGAAGTGAGTGAAGATTTTAGAAAATAAAATATTAAAAAAATATAAAAATCAATGTTTAGTTAGATATTACTCAACAAGATGGGTCTAATGAAACTTTGTTTTTCTTTATTATATCTCATTTTGAATTACTATGAATTGCCAAAAGAAATAAGCATAGATAATTATAATAGATTATGTAAAATTATTTTAAAACAAAAATTAGATAAATTGAAATAAGACAATGTGCCAACAAAATCAAAGGGATGTAAAGACAACATGATAACAAATTTGTGTTGCGTTGTAATCTAATGAAATCAAAGTAAAAAAATTTGAAGAAATGAGGTTACTTTTTTAAGAAAGTTGCTTTCGTAATATTAATGACGTCGACGATAGGAATGATATCGAGTGCAACATGCTTGATTGTCATATCAGATATAAATTGAAATTACACACAAATTATACTAAAATCATAGAAATAAAATATTTAAAACAACAAAAATGAATATTATTTAGATGTATAAAATTTGGTTAAATTATGTTGATCTAACAAAATTTTGGATTACTATGTTTTGCAAAATAAAATATGCATAAGTAATAAAAATTATTATTTTTAATATTATATAAATTTATGTTAAAACAAAGATGAATTAAACTAAAAAACATAATATAACTAAATCAAAGATATGTAAAAGTCATATGAGAAAAATGAGAGTTATATAATAATATAATAAAATCAAAGCTATGAATTTGTTGAAATGAGATAAATTATATGGTAAAGTTACACTCTTAGATAATTTGGACATTGATCATAACATTATCAATAAAAAAAATAAGTATTAATAAAAAATGTCTTAGAAAGCTGGCAAAAATCTTAGAAAATGAAATATTAAAAAAATTAATAATTTATTTGATAGAGGTTATTCAGATGAGTACAATAATGTTTATTTCATCGTAGTCAAACTTTGAATTGCTATAAATTAACCAAGTAAATAAGCACAAATAATGCTAAAATGTGTTAAATTGAAGTAATGTAGTACAACAAAGTGAAAGTAATATGAAGCTCACACGAGAGAAAAGTTACAATTTTTTTTGCATATTACCAAATCAAAACAAATCTTTTAATAAATAAAATCAATTTTGTACAAAAACTACATTTGAAAATATTAAGGCAATAAAAAGCAACATTCTTGAGCATAAATCTTCTACAAATTAACATTTCTTGTAAAGGATGTCAAACTTATATGGAATTAAACTTTTTTAAAATTTAAAAATGGATATATAATTTGAAAGAGCTCATTAAGATGAATCTAATTGCATTGGCTTCATCTTGATTTGACTCCCTTTCTAAATAATGCAAATTATAAAACTAAATGATCAATAATAATGTTAATTTATTTTTTTGTTATTAAAAATATAACAAAGTTGAAATAAGATAAATTGAAGTTAACTAATCTGTTGGAATTATAAGCATGTGAAGTTCACTTGATAAGCGATGTAGATTTGGATAGTAACATAAATAAGTTAAAGGAAACAAATTTGGAAAAAAAGATAAAAATATTTTGGAAAACTATTTATAAGATAAAAATGTTTTATGAATGAAAATTTTTCATAACAAACTACATAAACCTTGAAAATAATGTCATTAAAAATATAAAAAATGAAGATTACTTGGATAGAGGTTGTTGAGATCAGTATAATGACATTTGCTTCATCTTCATCGAGCCTCATTTGGTATAACTATGAATTACAAAAAAAGAAAAGAAATTATAATAAATTATTATTTTAAAAGAGAGTAAATATATATTAAACTTGAAATGAGTTAAATTAAAATAATATAATATAACCTAATTAAAGTAATGAAAGGTCATAGGTGAGCATAATTAGAGCTTCATAGTAATATAGTAAAATCAAAGAAAAACAAATTTAAAAAATAAGACATGTTTGCAAAAGTAGAATTCCAAAGTTCTACAACTAAACTTCCCAACAAACTCTTTTTAAAATAATTATTATGAAAATCCTTTAAGACTGTTAGTGTTTTCGTGTTGTCTTTCTTTATGAAATCCCTTAACTATTACCATAATAAGCCCTATATGAACAAAGAGAAATCTTATCAAATTAATAGCTCTTCACATAAATAATATGGTGAAGTAATTATGCTTATTTTAGTAAAAGCATTATCAAAAAAGTTCACCACACTATATCCTTTATTAATAAGAAAATCACTAAATAATAGCCTCCTATTTGTGGTTATATTATAGAAATATGTCATTTTTCAAAAAAATATAAAAATCCAAGAATAGATAAACAAAGATTAAAAATGAATGTGGAACTAAACCATAAAAATTGGAACATATGACATAAATAAGTGCAATCTCATCTTTTTCAAAATGAAACAACTAGATGCCAACCTTAAAAACTAAGAGGAATGTGAATTTCTTCCCTAAAAGAAACATGCTTCCTTCTAAATAAACTAAAGCCAAAATTTACCGGGACTAGTACATTTCCAAATGCTTAAATAAATAAAAAGCATTGAAAATTTGAGGAGAGAACTTTGTAATATGTGTGGACAACCACTATTGAATAAGGTTTTTTGTAACCAACTTCTCTAAAAAAACTTTGATCTTAAACTAGGGATCTTCACAAAAGAAAGGTAAAAGCACGAAATGTATACGTTCACATGCTGCACACGAGACCTTCAAACTCATAGAACATTATTTTATTCAAGCTAAGACCTTTAGCTTGTCTAATACTACTAGTTTGGATGAGTTCATTTTTTTGAGCTTGTCATCCCCTATTCTATTTTCCATATTATGAAAATTTTAGGAGCCTTCGATACATCTCGTTTCAATAAAATGTGTGGATTAAGGGATATTATAAGGTTCATCACTTTTAGGATTCCAAAACTTAATATTATAATATTTGTCCTAGATTATTTCCAAATTGATTTTATGGGTAGCAAAATGTTATGAAAGCTTGGGAGAGTGGGGTTTGTGCCCAAGAATGACACGTAAATGTATTTTCTAAAAAATATTAGTCTACTTAAAGTTTTGCTCTAGTTTCTTCACAAAGAAGCTTGTATGTTTTTAGAAAAGGCATTATCAACTATAGTAACAAAAATCATAACATCTCTTTCAATATATTTGTTCTTTAGGGCCTTTTGATCCTTAATCTTGTCATTACTACATCAAATACTCTCATTATTAGTGGTTGTGAGTGGCTTATTAGAGTGACAAAGATCGTATTTCTTGCTTCCTCATGATTCAATAGATTCTTGCTCTAGGGATAAGATTGTTTGGTGTGGTTAATGAATCCTTATTTGGGAAAATCATTCTCAAATCAAGAGCAAAGAACATGCACTAGTCTTTATGTATATGGCAACAAAATTTGTTTAATTGTATATCTTTTGCAATAATAAGACCTTAAATGAATCCCATTCTTAAAAGTTTAGGAACACTAAGTTCGATAGTGACTGCCATATTGTCCTTCCATGATGGCAAGCCTAGCATAAACAAATCGAAATCCCTCTTCATAAGGGCATGACAAACTCTTAACATTTTCTAAGATGACTTTGTGTTTGATATGTTAACACACTACCAATATTCTTCTTGGAGTAGATATATTTTATAGGAGAATTTATTCACGCAAACTTTGTACTCTAGTTGCCTTTTCTACCATGTCTTTGACAACATATTGTAAAATCTCCTATTTGATTGGAGAGACTTCATGGGGATAGCACATCCAAGGAATTTGATAACCTTTGTTGCTCTTACATTAAAAAAATCCTATATCTCCATTTTTTCTTGTTATTTTTCCATAAGCGAGCTTACATTTTGCCTCTTTTTAACTAGTTTAGCCTTTAACATCTTAATTTACCTTCCTAATTTATTATTTTGTATTGTTCTTAATCCTTATTCTGGCACAAAGAGTTCTCTACGTGTGAGGAAAATGTTTCGTTAATACCCTTAGTGTAAGAAAATTAACCAGATCTATATGCTAAATGTGACTTCTAAGGAAATTTGTTTAGTTTATGAAGCCCAAATGTTATTTTGTTCTAAAAATGAGAGCTTGAGTTGGCCATTTCTTGCAAGATATGTTTGTGTTACTTTTTGGAACTCTATAAAATATTTTTATCGTAATGGTAGTTTATGGCTTTCAATGGCAGTTAACACTAGAAGAACTGGAAGAATAAAGTTTTTTGTGGACATTTAGAATCTATTTTAAGGTTTATATTGGCTGTTTTTTTAGTAATTATATATTTTGTCACAAAAGTGCCTTTTTAGAGAAGTTTTGCCCTATATATATGGGATGAGTGATTAGCAAAACTATTGCTTTTTCCATTTATATATTTGATGACTACATTATATACATTATTAACAACAAAATCACTAAATAATACCCACTTATTTGTGGCTAATTTATTATGCTAATTTTATTGTAAAATGCAATTATTGCCTTGCAATATAACCCAAGGGTTAATTCTTTTCTATTTTTGATAAATATTTCAAAGCTTTGCTAGCCAAATAAAAGTTTAACATATATTGTTGTTACTTTACTTCTATAAATTCTACTAAATTATCTACTTCTAAGTTCAACTTTTTTTTATGCTTCCTTGCAATTTTTTTAATTTCAATGTACCTCCACAAACTTTTAGACAATCTATTTACTTTTTGTATTAAGTATCAAGAGGAGGTTCTTTTAAAGGCACTATTTCTTTTACAATCTATTTTATCCTTCTTATCAACTAAATATATTAATCATTAAAGCATATCATTCCTTTTGACCAAGTCCTTGCTTTTAAGGGTCCCACAAATTGGGAGAAATTAACAATAAAAGAGTGTGCATAGTTATGTTTTTTGTGAAAAACTTAGATATTTTTTTAGTCTTTACAAGTTATCAAGCATGTCGAAGATATGCTTACTTATATGATCTTATAATTTTATTCTTCCATTTTTAATATTTAATCAAATTTCTTTTTTTATCATTTCACAATATTAAGCTTCGTTTTACATTATACAATACCTTCTTGCAAACATATCTAAAGAATTAATTCTATATGGGCTAAATCAGTTATGGTCTAGACTAAAGATAAGGCTGCCAACTATGCAAGTAAATAGGAGTCTATTATGTTTTTTAAAAATGTTAATTTTTTTTTATATAGATGGTGTATTATTTAATCCAAATGGGATAACAAAAATTATAATACCCTTGGGAACATATATGTTGTCTGTTGTATACTTTTCCTTGTCTATTGCTACCCACCAAAATCTTTATTTCAAGTCAAATTTACTATAAATATTACTATTTTGAATTCAATGCAGCAAATTGTCTTTATTAAGTAAAATATTCCCATTATATACACTATTATCATTTAATCCTATATAATTAAATACTATTTTAGTTTTAACTTGAACTATTTTAGATAGTTTCCAAACAATATGATTACTCTTTCTTTGGGGATTGTTACTTTCCTTTATTAATCCTAATTTTAATAATTCTATAATATGCATTTCATATTACTCTAATTCTTTAGGGTTGACATCTTGTTGTTTCATTTTAATCATTAAAATGGTTTTGATTATTTCTAATTTGCATGTTATTTTGTTTTTGCTCCAATGTTTTAATGGAAAATCTAAGAAAATAAAAAAAGCATGATAAAATCTAAAAAAAAAGTTTCTTAAAAATATTAAATTTAATATTTGATTTGATAAAGCTCATTGAAATGACTCCAACTACAATTTTTTATCTTGAGTAAATCTGATTGGAAATTACTTTGACTTAAAAAATTCAAAAATTACAAATAATAATAAATAATGATTTTAAAGTCAAGTGAATATATTTAAAAAGATGAGACAAATTAAAAAAATATAATATAACATAACAAAAATGATGTGAAGATCAAACTAGAAAAGAATTAGAGTTTCATAGTAATATAAAGAAATACAATGTAAAATATTTGTGTAAATTAGCTAATTTGTTTGGGAAAGTTTCATTCCATGTTATTGAAAAGATGGAGTATAACATCTTTGAGCATAAAATTATGTACAAATAAATTTTTCAATGGTGTATGAAAAAGAAGAAAATAAATTATTTAAAAAAAATATTTGTTTGAATAAAGCTCATTGAGACAAGTCTAATAACGTTTGTTTCTCTTAATCAAACAACTTTTTCAATTACTATGAATTAATAGAATAATCATAAATAAAATTAATTTATTATTTAGATATGTAGTAGATATATAATAAAGTTAAAATGAGATAAACTAATGCAATGCAATTAGTCATATTAAAATGATGTTAAAGTCACACAAATAAAAGAAAAACATTTGTGCAAATGAGATAAATTATATGAAAAATTTGAATTCTAAGACAAAAAGGAGATGAAGTATAATATTATTATTTACCAAATTGTTATTATTCAAAATTGCTCTTTTGGTTTTCCAATTAAATTAAAAGTAACATATTTTAGAAGTATATAAATCAATATTTAATTGGATAGAGCTCATCAAGATGAGAGTAGTGATGTCTAGTTCATCTCGATTGAAGCTCATTTGGAATTAATGGGAATTACCAAAATACATAAACTTAAGTAATAACAAATTAATTTTTTTTAATTTTAAGTATATATATATATTGATGCTAAAATACAAAACTTTTATGCAATATAATATAACCAAATCAAGTGATGAAAATGTCACATGGCATGAGAATTTGACTTATGTAGTCATATATATTAAATAAAGTGAAAATTTTAAAGAAACCAAATAAATTATGTAGGAACATTGCTTACCAAGATACTAAGGAGGTCAAGATTAACATCCTTAATCATCAAATAAAATGTATTAAATAATATTAAATTGCTATTTTAATATTTGGCTAATATAAATCAAGGTTGAAATAAGATAAATTGATGGCACATAATTTAACCAAATCAAGGTGATGTAAGGGTCACAAGGGAGGATATTTGAAGTTACAAACTAATATCACAAAATAAAAGAAAAATATTATAAAAAAATTGTGACGAATTATAGGGTAGAGTTGCATTCAAACATATTATGGAGATTAAGTATAACATTCTCATTCATTAAACTATGCTTGAGTTGAATGTATTATAAATCCTTCCAAATCCTTAGAAAAACTTATAAAATATAAAAAGATAATTAATTTGTAGAATTATCGAGATTAGTCCAATGATATTTATTCCATTTCCATTGGACAAAATTTTGAATTACTACAAATTAATAAAGTACAAAAAATAATAAAAATTATATTACTTTAATATTACATAAATATACATAAAAAAAGAGATAAATTGATACAATGTGATTTAACCAAGTCAAAGTGATGTAGAGGCTACTTAAGCATAGATTTAGTGTTAAAAGTAATATAACCAAATTAAAGAAAACCATTTTTAAAATGAGATAAATTGTAAGATAAAGATGTATTATAAGACAATATGCATATGAAGCATATTATGCTTTATTATCAAGCCAATTATGAATAAACATGACTAAAAAAGTGTGCAACAGCTATAGAAAATATTTCAGAACATAAAATTAAAAAATTTAATTAGATAGAGATTGTTGAGTGTTATTTTATGAGATTAGTTTTACTCAAATAAGAATCTATTTTAAGTTTCAAAAAAATACTAAAATTAAATAATAGAAAATAATAATGAAATATTTTTTTAAATGTTGAGGAAATATAAGTTAAAATTGAAATGCCGTAAATTGAAGTAATGTAATGTAATCAAATCAAAACAATGTAAAGGTCACACATGAGAAAATTTTGCATTACAATATAACAATATAAAGTTTAAATTTTGCAAAAATAAGATAAGACTTGTGGGAAATTTGTGTTCTATTATTTTAAGGAGTAATTCCCATGATAGTCAGATCAAGTAAGAATTGAATAAGCACATAAAGTGTACCAAAATCTTAAAAGATAAAATTTTTAAAAAGAATAAAATTAAATGTTTAATTCCATTAACATTATAGAAAAATTTAAAGTTATAATATAATATAACAAAATCATAGCAAAAAAATAATGTATTATTATTGAAATTATAATTAAATATATCATAAATTTTAAAACATGAAAACTAAAATAAAATAAAACAACCAAATCTAATTAATATTAAAATCAAGGGAGAACTAGCATTTTGTCGAATTTTAAAAAATATTTATAGTAAAGTTAAATTACAAATTACTGAGGAGAGGTAATGTGACATACTATATCATTAAATTAAGTCAAACCAAAAAGACTCATAAAGCATGTAAAATCCTTAGAAAATAAAATACTTTGAATTATAAAAATACATAATTTTATAGTTATTACAGAAATGAGTCTAATGACATTTGTTTTATCTTAATTAGATGTTGTATCAAATTAATGAAAATGATCTTAATTAAATATATATTAAATTTTAAATAAGATAAATTGAAAAATTATAAAATAACTAAATCAGACCAACATAAATGATATACAAGAGAACAATTAGAGCAAGATGACAACATAGAAAAAACAAAGCAAAAAGTTTGAAAAGATGAGTTAAAATATATAAGAAATTTGCATTCTAGTATTCTTAGTTGATTAAGCACAACGTCATTGATCATCAAATCGAGCATAAATCAAAGTGTCTCATAAAACATACCAAAAAAGGAAAATAAAATATTTAAAAATTATAAAAAAAAATATTAATGGGATACTACTCATCTAGACTACCATAAAAACTTTTCTTTTCTCTTACTCACACTTTGTTTGGAGTTAATATGAATTACTAAAATAAATATGAATAAATTCTTTTTTTAATATTAGCGAAATTTAAATTAAAATTTAAATGAGATTTATTAAATTAATTTAATGTAAACAAATCAAAACGATGTAAAAGTTACATAAAAAAAGATTTAGAGTTACATTAAATATAACAAAATCAAACCAAAAAATTTGAAGAAAAAAGATAAATTGTATAGAAAAGCTAGATCCTATTTTGCTAAGATGATCAAGTGTAACATCCTTAATAGTCCTATTAGGTATCAATCAAAATATCTTATTAAGCATTCCCAAATATTAAAAAATGAATTTTTTAAATATAATAATGAATGTTTATTTAGATAGAGCTTATTGCATTACTCAAGTTATGTTTATTTCATTTCAATTAGATAACATTTAGAATAACAATGAGTTCAAAAATAAATGAGCAAAAAATGATAAATTATTATCATAAAGTAATATATATATATATATATATATATATATTAAATCTAAAATAGGAAAGTTTAAGGTATTAAATTATAATTATATGTAAGTGAAGTAAATGTCACATGAGATAAGAATTAGTATTTCATAAAAATATAAACAAGTCAAAAAAAAAAATTGAAGAAGTCAGATAATTTAGACAAGAAATTTGCATTCCATTATATTAGGAATATCAAGTGTATTTAATTAGGTACAAATCGAAGTAATCCACAAAGTATAGAAAACTCTTTTCATGGAAAAAATTTTAAAATTTAAAATGAAAATTGAATTACATGTAGCTCATCTCAATAGGCTCAATAATGTTTATTTCATCTCAATCAAACCTTGTTTAAAACTACTACAAATAAAAAATCTAAACAAGCATAAATAATAAAAAATTAATTTGTAGTATCAAGAAAATATATATTAAAGTTAAAATAATAAAAAAAAAATTATTTTATATAGCTACAATTGATGTTATTAAGAATTATATGGTAATATTATAAAACCAAGAGGAATACTAAAAAAAGTAGAAAAATTTTATGAGAAAGTTGTTCTCGAGTTTACTATGGAAAATGTTTACAATTTCGTCAATTACAAAATAAAATATTAATTAAATTTATCATAAAAATTAAAAAATCTTAAAAAATAAAAATATTTGGAATACAAATATTTAATTGGGAAGGGCTAGGTGGGATGGGTCTAATGACAATTACTTTGTGTTGATTGGAACCCATTAAAAACCACTAAGAATTACAAAAGCTAAAAAGAAAAAATATTAAAAAATATACATCAAAGAAAAATAAAAAATTTAACTAATGCAAAACATCCATGTCATGGAGATGTAAATGTTGCATTTGATGATTTTTAGAGTTATAATGTATGTAAATAAGTTATAGCAAAAAATTTGAAGAAATATAGTAAATTGGAAAGAAAAGTTATAATCTGAGATATTAAGGACATGAAGAATAGCATCTTCTATAAACAAATGAGGTATAAATCTAAATATCTAGTAAAAAATGCAAAAATCCTCAAAAGCGAAATATTTCAAACTATATAAATTGGATTTAATTCGGTGAAGCTTTTTGAGATGAGTATAATGATATTTGTTTGGTCTCGATCAAACCAAATTCAAAATCACTGGGAATTACCAAACAAAATAAACATAAATAATAATAAATTATTATTTTAATGTTATATAGATATATATATTTTAACTAAAATAAGAAAAATTAAAAAAATTAATATAACCAAGTCATATGATGTTAAGGCCACAAAGGAGAATTAGAATTTTATAATAATATAACAAAATCAAAGTGAAAATTTCTAGTAATTAGATACACCTAGTGGGAAAATTTTATTAAAAGATACTAAATAGGTTATGTGTATTATATTTAATGGTCAAATTAGATATGAACAAAAATATCTTTTAAAGTACACAAAACTCTAAGAAATTTTTTTTAAATGAATACTTGCTTGATAGAGCTCATCAAAGCAGTGTAATGACGTTTGTTCAATAACTTTCGAATCTCATTTAGAATTACTACAAATCCCAAAAGTTAATAGCAATAAATATTAACAATTATATTAATATTAAGTAAATATAAATTAAAATTGAAATATGATACACTGAAGCAAAAACAATTAAACAAAATCAAAGCAATGGTTTTTTTAAATGAGATTAGCTTTACAGTAATATAATAATAAAAAAATAAAGAATTTTTTTTTTAAATAGCATGAATTGTATGGTAAAATTCCATTTCATGATATTTAGGTTATCAAATGTAACATCTTTCATCATCAAATCTGATAAGTGTCAAAATTTCATGTAAAGTGTACAAATCACTATAAAATAAAGCATTTAAAATTTAAAAAATAACATTTAATTAAATAGTGATCATCAAGATGTGTTTGATGATGTTTGTTTCATCTGGATTGGTATCATTTGAAATAATTGGTAATTACTAAAGAAACTACAAATAAATAATAATAAACCACAAGTTCAACACAAAACAAATATATATTTAAGCTATAAAGTGTTAATTTGAAGCAATATAACTTAACCAGATCAAAGTGATGTAAATATCACATGAGAAGAGACTAAAATTTAGAAAGCAATATCACAAAATCAAAGGAAAATATTGGAGGAAAAGATAAAATATATGAGAAAGTTAAATCCAAGATTATAAGGAGATCAAATGTACATCCACAATCGTTAAGTTAGGTATGAATAAAAAAGTATCAATAATAATGAAAAAACTATAAAAATATAATTTTTATGATATTAAGATAAATATTTAATATGGTATAACTCATCAATTCAAGTATAAAAAAATTATGAGGAGTCGATCAAATCTTATTTTAAATTACTATGAATTAATAAAATAAATAAAATAAAATTATTAATTTAATGTTATACAAAAATAACTTAAAGTTGAAAGAAATTAAATAACGCAATATAACAAAATAAAAGTGATGTAATGGTCAAATGATAAGAGAATTATAGTTTTGTAGTATCATAAACTAATCATTGTAAAACATTTGAAGAAATAAGACAAATTATGTCATAAATTTCTATTGCAAGTTATTAAAGGGATGGAATATAATGTTTCTGATAGTCCAACCAAGTAGGAATTAAAATATCATTTATTTTTAAAAATAAATAAAAATAAAAATTTAATTAGATTGAGCTCTTTAAGATGAGTATAATAACTTTTGCTTTACCATGATAAACTTTATTTGAAATTACTGATGATTACCAAAATTAAATAAGAGAAAATAATAGCAAAATAATATTTTCATACTTGGTAAATAAATATTAAAGCTTAAAAAGGATAAAGTGAAGAAATACTATATGTCTAAATTGAAGTGATGTAAAAGTCACACAAAAGGAGATTTAGTTTTGCATTTTTTATAACCAAATCAAATAAAAATATTTGAAGAAAATAAAATAAATTGTATGGGAAAGTTGCATTCCTAGATGATAAGAAGATCAATTATAACATCGTCATTCATCAAATTATGTACAATTCAATGTGAATCAGAAAGTTAACAAAAACCATAAAATATTTCAAAAACATAAAAATGGATATTCAATTAGATAGAGCACCATGAAACCTTCTTTAGAATTATTATACATTTCTATAGTAAATTACATAAATAAAAATAAATTATCACTTTAATATTAAGTAAACATTTAATTATTCTAAAATAGGAAAATTTGAAGCAATATACTATGATCAAATAAGAGAAATATAAAGGTTGAATGAGAGGAGATTTTAAATTATGTAGTAATGAAATCAAATAAATGTGAAATATTTTAGGAAGTGATTTAAATTATATAGGAAAGAGTCTTTGCAAGGTACTAAGGAAATGAAGTGTAATATTCTCTATTGTGAAATAAGGTATAAATTGAATTGATACATTAAGCATGCCAAAACCCTAGGACATAAAATATTTAGAAGTATAATAAAGAGTATTTTAGTAGATAGAGTTAAATTCATCAAGTCTAACAGTAACTTCTTTCTTTCTTTATTAGGCATCAATTGGATGTTTTAAGAATTAATGAAGTAAATAAAAATAAAGAATAATACCTTATTAATTTAATTTTAAATAAGTAAATAATATATCTAAAAATGACATAAATTGAAGTAATGTAACATGATCAAAGTAATAAGATGTAAAGGACACATAAGAGGAGACTTATGTTTTATAGTGATATAATAAAATAATGTAAAGATCAAGTAAGAGAAGATTAAAAGTGACATAATAATATAAGAAACTCAAAGTAAATAATTGCAAAAAATTGAGATAAATTTTTTTAGGAAGTTTTATTCCATTTTACTAAGGAGATTATGCTTCACAACATTGATTGTAAAATTCAATATGAGTAAAAATATCATATAAGATAAGGCAAAGTATTAAAAATAAAATATTTTAAAATATAAAAATGAATAACAAATTTGATAGGACTCATCAAAACAAGTCCAATGATGTTTATTTTGGGTCAATTTAACGATAATTGAAAATTGAAGGAATTACCAAATCATAGTAAAAATATTAGAAAAATGAGATAAAGTATATGTGAAAAATTAAATCTAGGACATGAAATCCTCAATCATCATATAATGCATGCATAAAAATGTGGTAGAATTTCAGTGTAAAGGCCTTATAAAATAAGGCACAAAGGTTGTCTAGACAAGTCAAATGAGGTATTTTTCTCTCGTCAGACTTTATGAGGAATTATTTTGAAATATTAAAGTAAATAGGATTAAATAAGTATAAATTCTTTTTTTAGTATTTAATAAAATTTTGTTAAAGAAAAAATAATATAAATTCAAGAAATGTTACATTAATAAATCATAGTGAGATAAAGGTCACACTATACAAGATTTATAGTTATATAGAAATATAACTAAATAAAAGAAAAAATATTAATAAATATGATAAAATACCTATGTAATAAATATGTTTTCTAAGATACTAGAGAGATTGAGTTAAAAACCTAAATGGTAAAGTAATTATTAATCAAAATACCTTATAAATCATACAAAAACTTTGAAAATAAAATATTAAGAAATATAAAAAAATGAAATAATTACAAATACATCGTCGAGGAAAGTCTAACACTGTTTGTTTCATATCGATTAGACCTCCCTTGGAATAATCACTGTGAATTACTAAATAAATTAAACATAAATTATATTCAATTATTCTTTTAGTGTTAAGTAAATATCTATTAAAGCTAAAATGTGACAAATTGAAGTTATGTAATTAACCAACTCAAAGCATAAAATTTGGAAAAATAAGTGAATTTAAATGAGAAAGTTACATTCCAAGATAGTCATGTATGAAT
Organism: Vanilla planifolia; assembly: GCA_023846275.1. Classification (NCBI taxonomy): domain Eukaryota; kingdom Viridiplantae; phylum Streptophyta; class Magnoliopsida; order Asparagales; family Orchidaceae; genus Vanilla; species Vanilla planifolia. The sequence continues at coordinate 239,325 of JAIUJO010000140.1, forward strand.
CAAAATATCCCAAATCCATGCAAAACCTTAAAAAATAAAATGTTAATGAATATAAAAATGAATACTGAATATGTTAATGCTTATTAAGGTGACTCCATTGACCTTTATTTCTTATAGAGCAAAGCTCATTTTTATGCAATGTGATTTACAAGTAAATAAGTACAAATAAAAGATTGTTATTGTTTTAATAATAAGTAGAATTATAATTATGGTGAAACGAGCTAAATTGATGTAATGTGATATAAAAAAATTGAAAGGATGTAAAGGTCACCTTATTTAGAAATTAGAGATTTATAGCAATATAAAAGGTTAAAGAAACAAATTTAGAAAAATGTAATGAATTGCATGAGACTATTATATGCAAAGATATTAATGAGACGTTGTGTAACATAGATGATCGTCGTCTTAGGAACGAATTGAAATGTCCAACAATGCTTTCCAAAACAATAAAAAATAAAAAACTAGAAATCTACAAATTAATATATAATTTCATAGGGATCATTGAGTCATGTCGAAAGAAATTTTTTTCATCTCGATTAGACCTCATTTGCAATTACTAAAAATTAAAAAAATAAATAATCATAAATAATAATAAAATATAACCTTTTATATTACTTAAAATATATTGAAGTTAAGAGAAGATAAACCATAGAAATGTAATTTAACAAAATTAAAGCAATGTAGACATCACACAAAAGGAGAATTTGGATTTCATAATGACATAATGAAACAAAACAATTTGAAAAAAAGAGATGAATTATAAGACAAAGTTGCATTCTAGTATATTATGGAGAACATGTATAAGATCAGCAACCTTGAAATCTAGTATGAAATGAAATGTCTCTTAAAATGTGTTAAAACCCAAAAAATATTAAAAATACTAAAATGAAGATCTAACTGGATTTAGCATATCATGGTGGGTCCAACAATGTTTATTAGTTCTTGATCAAAGCTTGTTTGGAATACCACAAATTACCAAAAAATCTAAGAAAAATAATAATATAATATTATTTTTAGTGTTAATAGATATATTTAGTGATGAAGAGACTTAAATTAAAAATCATAATATATCCTTCTAAGAGCTTTGAAAAATCACATGAGAGGATATTTTATTTTAAATATTTATATATCCAAGTGAAAGTAAAACATTTTAAGAAAAGAGAATAATTATGATATTAAGTTATATTCTAAGATAACAAAGAGATTGAGTGTAATATGCTTAGTTCTTAAATAAAATACGAATCAAAATATCTTATAAAATAAGAAAACAACATATAAAATAAAATATTTAAAAGTAGAAATATTAATATTTAATTGGATATTGGTAGTTAAGAAAAGTCAAACAACTCTCTTTTGTCTCTAATGGACTATGTTCAGAATTACTATAAATTAATAACATAAAAAAGCATAAATGACAATAAACTAATGCTTTACTTTGAAGAAAATATATATTAAGTTTAAAATGACAAGTATTGAAATAATTTAACACAACCAATTAAAAGTGATATAATGGTCGGAGCAAAAGAGTTGTGGAGTAGCTTAAAAATATGAAAGAATCTACCAGAAAAATTTGAAGAAATTAGATAAAGTTTACATAGAAGTTGTGTTCTAAGATTCAAAGGAGATATAATGCAATAGAAACAATTGTAAAATCAGGTATAAAAAAATTAAGTTTTAAAATGTGTTATGACTTTCAAAAATAAAGGTTTAAGAAAAATAGAATTGAGTGTTGAATTGGATAAGGCTCATTAAGTTCAGAGCAATGATGTTTGTTTTTTCAAGATTGGACCTTGTTTGGAATTTCTATGGATTACATAATTAAATAAGATTAAATAACTATAAATTATTTTATTTAATATTATTTAAATATGTATTAAAGCCTAAGTGATTTAAATTGACACAATATAATATAAACAAATAAAAGAAATGTAAATGTCAAAAGGGTGGAATATTAGAGTTTCATAAAAATATAATCAAAAAAGAAAAAAATTAAATGAGATTGATTGAGACAAGTTGAACTATTAAATCAAGTAAGAATAGAAGTTTCTAACAAAGCATGCAAAAATCCTAATAAATGAAACATTTTATGTTATTAAAATAAAGTTTAATTAAATAGAGCTTGTCTACTCGAGCCCAATGGTAATTTCTTTATCTTCATTAGACCTTGCTTAGAACTACTATGATTTGCAAGATAATTAAAAATAAATAATAGAAAATTATTATATAAACACAAAGAAAACATAAATTAAAATTGAAATAAGTTAAGTTGAAATAATGTAACATTATAAAGTCTAAACACTGCATTGGTCACATAACAATAGAATTAGAGTATAATAATAATATATTGAATTCATAGAAGAACATTTAAAGAGATAAGATAAATTATGTAGGATTGTTACATTCAATGATTCTAATCTGATATAGCATAATATAGTTAAACATCAAATTTGGTATAAATCAAAATGTCTCATAAAAGCATGTTAAACACTTACAAAAGAAAATATTTAAATATATAAAAATAAATATTTAACTTTATAGACAATCTAGGCGAGCCAAATGGAATGTTTTAAGATGGACATCATTTACAGTTACATTAAATTAATAAATTAAGTCAACACAAATAATGCTAAAATATTATTTCAATATTATTAAGTAAATATAATTTAAAATTGAAATGAGATAAATTGAAGTGTTGTAATATAGTAAACTTAAAGTAACATAACTCTCACATTGGTGGAGATTTAGAGTTGCATAATAACATTGACAAATCAAAACAAAACCTTTTAGGAGATGAGAGAAATTATGCAAGAAAGTTCCACTTAATGATACTAAGGTGATATAGTGTGACATCATGGATTTTTATATCATGTACAAATCAAAATGATTCAAAAAGTGTGTCTAGACTAAAAAAACTACAACATTTAAGATTTTAAAAACTAATATTTAATTGGAAAGAGCTTGTGGAAATGAGTATGACAACTATTTTTCATTACAATCGGACAATATTTGGAATGAGATAAAATACATATTACTTTTGAAAAGACATAAAATAAAGTAATACAATATAAACCAATCAAAGAGATGTAAAGATCACATAAGAGGCATTATGGAGTCACATTTTAATACAAACAAATCAAGGTGAAAATTTCAAAAGAAATGCAATAAATTTTACAAGAAATTTGCATCGAAAGCTACTAAACAGATTAAGTATGCCATCAATCTTCAAAAAATTTAATACAAATCAAGGTGTCTCATAAGTATTAAAAACCCTTAAAACATGAAATATTTAAAAAATTTAATCATGAAAGTTTAATAGATAGGACTCATCGAGATTAGTCCAATAAAGATTGTTTCATCTCAATTGTACCTCGTTCAAATTTACAAAGATTAATCAACATAAATATGAAAAAAAATATTATTTTAATATTAAGTAATATATTAAGTCTAAATAAAGATGAATATTAGTAGTATAATATAACAAAAACAAAACTTTATAGTGGTCACTCAAGAAGAGAGGTAGAGTTTCATGGTGATATAAACAATTTATAGTGAAAAGTTTAAGAAATGCAATAAGCTGTATTGCAAAATTATACTCAAATTTTCTAACGAGATTGAGTGTACCATTCTTAATTATGAATTTTGGTATGAATAAAGGATATAAAATGTGAAAAATCATAGAAAATTAAATATTTGAAAAAATAAAAAATAATCATTTAGTGGACATAACTCCTCTAGATAAATCCAATGACATTTATTTTACCTGGATAAGATGTCAGTAAGAATTACTATTAATTAACAAAGTAAATATTCATAAATAATAATGATTATTTAATACAAAAAATAATATATTGAAGGTGAAATAAGATAAGTTGGAAAAATGTAATATAAGAAAGTAAAACAAATCTAATGTTCAAATGGGATAAGATCTCGAGTTATGTAGTAAAATTACAAAATAAAAAAAATAATTGAAGAAATGAAACAAATTACCTAAAAAAGTTACATTCCAATATACTAAGAAGGTTGAGTATAAAATTCTCAATTTTTAATTATGGTCTGAATCAAAATGTCTCATAAAGCATATGAAAACTCTAGAAAATAAGATATTTGACAACAATAAAATAAATATTCATTTTCATGTAGGTCATTAGGATGAGTATGACAATTTTTTTCTCTTGATCAGATCTTATTGGAAATTATGGTAGGTTATGCAAATATGAATAAATAAAAACATATTATCATTTTAATCTTATGCAAATATATATTAAAACATAAATAATGTAGAATACATGAAATGTTATCTTACCAAATGAAAGCTATGTAAAGGTCACATGAAAGAAGTTTCAAAATTTTTTTTGGTAATATAATTAAAACATAGGAAAATTTGTAGAAATGAAATATGTTAAATATGAAAGTTGAATTCCAATACACTTAGGAGATTGAGGGTAAAATTCTCGATATGAAATTAGCTGTGGAAAAAATGTTCCGAAAAGAATGCTAAAAACATAAAGCATAATTATTTAAGAAATAAAAATTGAACATTTAATTATGTATAGCTCTTCAACATGAGTCCAATAGCATTTGTTTCAACTTGATCTATCCTGATTTTAAGTAGTATGAATTACAAATGTAGACAAGTATAGAGAATAAGAAAATATTATTTTAAAATTAAATAAATATATGTTAAAGATGAAATGTTAAAAAATGAAGAAAAAAATATAACAAAATCAAAATATGTAAAATTACATGAGAAGAGAATTGAAGTTTCATAGTAATATAATCAAAACAAAGAAAAAATATGAAGAAATGCAATAAACTATTTCATAAAATTTAATTCCATAATAGTCAACAAATGTATTATAACTTCTTCAATAATCTAATTAGGTATGAATTAAAATTTTTCATAAAATATGAGCAAGGCCTGGAAAATCAAACATTTAAAAATATAAAAATTAGGGTTTAATTGGATATATCATGTAAAAAAAAGAAGAAATTTTTTTTTCTTCTCTATTAGACCTCATTTGGAATTATCAATGAAATACTAAAGTAAATTGGCATAAATAATAATAAATTATTTTTTTAAAATTATGTAAATATATGTCAAAGCAAAACAATGACATTATTAAAAGCAAAATATAGTGCAATAAAATCAAAACATTCTATAGGTCACATGAGAGGATTGTTAGAGTTTCATTGTAATATAATAGAACCAAATAGAAGACTTTGGAGATTTGACATTAATTATATGAGAACATTTCACTATAAAATAAAAAAAAGATCGAGTGAAACACCTTATATTGTAATATCTTGTATGAACTAAAATGATGCATAAATTACGTAATATCTATTAATAAATAAAACATTCTAAAATACAAAAAAGACTTTTTTATTGAGGTTAGGAGAGTGCAACAATGTTTGTTTATTCTCATTTACACTTTGTTTGAAAGTGTTGCAAATTATTAAAATGAATAATAATGAAATAATATAAGTATTTAATGAACATAAATTAAAGTTGACAAATGATAAATTATTGGATTATATTATGACCAAATTAAAAATCATGAAAAGGTGACATGTCAGAGTATATACCATTACAAAGTAAGAAGATTAAATGAAGTAAAAAAATTTAAGAAATGAGATAAATTATTTAAGAAAATTGCATTACAATATAATGTGGAGATCAAGCATATTCTCATTGATCATCAAATTAGGTTAAAATATAATTTTCTTATAAATTGAGAAAAAAATTATAAAAAATAAAATATTTAAAAATGTAGGAAAGAAATTTAATTAGACAAAGTTTGTTAAGAAGAGCCCAGGACCATTATTTCTTCTCTAACTGATCTTGTTTGAAATTTCTTTTAATTTCTAGAGTAAATAAGTGCAAAAAATAAAATTATATGGAATGTAAGATGTCAAAATTTAAGACATGTAAAGTTACAAGAGAGAACATTTAGAGTCACATTGAAATATAAAAAAATTGAAGAGAAGCATTTGTATAAATGAAAAAAAAAATATTTTCAAAAGTTGTATTATAAGGAACTAAGGAAATCGATTGTCAAATATAATGCATGTCAAAATAGCTTGTACAGAATACACATTATTAAAAAATATAAAAATAATTTTCTAGTTGGAAGGACCTCATTGATTTTAATAACATTTGTTACGTCTCGATCAAACCTCATTTAAATTTTCTACGAATTACCAAATTAAAAAGCTTATGAAATAATAAATTTTATTTTTTAATATTAAGTATGAATATATATTAATGCTAAAATGTGATAGATTTATGGAATACAATATAAGTAAATCAAAACAATATTTTTGTCAATTATGAGTGGAATAAGAGTTTCATAGTAGTATCAACAAGTTAAAGAAAAAAGTTAGAATAAATGAGATAAATATTATATGAAAGTTACATGCTAAGACACTAACTACATAAAGTGTAACATCATTAATCATAAAAAATATGAATTAAATTTCTTGTAATTTGTGAAAAATATTTAAAAACATTAAAATGAAATTTTAATTACATAGAGCTATGTAGACATGTCCTATGATGATTATTTAATTTTGAATGGGCCACCTTAAGAATTACTATGAATTGACAAAGTAAATGAGTGCAAATACAAATAAATTATTATTGAAATATTACGTAAATATGTATTATAATTGAAATAAGTCAAATGTTTAGTAAATGGTCATGCTAGATGAGATTATATGTGAGGTAATCATATAACAAAATTAAAGAAAAAATATTAAAAAATGAAACAAATTTTATAAGAAAATTGATTTACATTATACTGAGGCGATCGTGTGTGACATCCTCGATCATCAAATAAGGTACATATTAGAATGTCTTATAAAGTTTCAAAAACCAAAGAAAATAAAACATTTTAAAATAAACAAATGTATATTTAACTGGGTAGATCTCACCGAGTTGTGTCATACTAAGTTTGTTTCAACTCATTTGGACCATTTTTGAAATTACTACAAATTATGATAGAAAATAAGCATAGAAAATAATAAATTAGTACTTTAATATTAAGTAAGTATATAGAAATAGAAAAAATATGATACATTCAGGCAATGTAATATAATGAAATCATATAGAGGTTAAGGCTCTAAAAGACGAGATTTCATGTTTCATTTTAATATAACCAAATTGAAGAGATAAATTTGAATAATTGAGAAATTTTATAAGAAAGTTTTATTACATGACACAAAAGGGATCATTTATAACATCCTTGATGCTCTAATCAGAGTCAAAAATATGTCTCATAAAGGGAGAAAAAATCATAAAAAATTAAATATTTTAAAAATTAAAATGAATGTTACATTGGATATATTTTTCAAAACAATAAATTTTCTTTCACCACCATTGAAACTCATTTTGAATTACTATAAATTATAATAGTACAAAAGCAAGAATAATAACAAATATTTCTTTTAATATTAAGTAAATATATATATTAAAGTTGAGATGAGATAAATTGAAAAAATATAATGTAACAAAATCAAAGTAACGGTAATATAGAAAGAGAGTTATTTTTAGATACTAATATGCCAAATTAAAGAAAAATTTTTGAAGAAATGAGATATATTTTAATTAAAAATGGCATCAACAAACTTTGAAGACTAAGCATAACATCCTCTAATATCAAATAAGGTAGAAATCATAATGTCTTATAAAACATGCAAAATTCCCAAAAAAAATTTGAAAATATTAAAATGAATATTTAATTGTGATTAGGTCATCAAAATAATTTGAAAGACTTTTGTTTTCTCTTGATCAGATTTCAATTGGAATTAATTTTAATCACCTAAGTGAACACGTATAAATAATAAAAAGTTTTTATTTTAATATTAAATAAATATGTGTATAATGTAAAATGAGATAAATTAATGTTATATAATCTAGTTAAATCAAAGTCATATTCTGGTTAAATAAGAGAAGATTTGGAGTTGCATAGTAATGTAGTTGAACAAGACTAACCGAATGGGAAAGTTTCTCTTCTACATACTAAAAAGATTAAGTGTAACATCCTAATCAACGGAAAGTATGCCAAAATTAGAGAAGTTAATAAGCATAGATAATAATAAATTATTAACAAAACAATTTATAGAGGTGACTTAAATTATATGATGAAGTTGCATTCAAACATGCAACAAAGATCAATTGTATCATCCTTAATCAAAAAACCAATAGTGAATCAAAATTTATCATAAATCATGCCAAGACCATAGAAAGGAAAATATTTCTAAATTTATTGATGAATCTGTAGTTAGATAGAGCATGTTCAGATGTGCTAAACCATGGTTGTTTCATCTTAATCAGATTTCTTTATAGTTACTAAAAGCTACAAAACTTAATAAGAAAAAATAAAATATTTTAAAATATAAAAATGAATATTAAATTTAATAAATTAATATAGAATTGTCGAATGACTTATGTGCCTTCTCTATTACAACACATAGAATTATTGTGAATTACAAAATTAAAAAGAGCATAAAAATAATAAAATATTATTTTAGTTTTTATTAAATATATAATAAATTTGAATTGTATCAAATAGAAGCAATATAACATAATAGAATTAAAATGATATAAAGGTCACATGAGAGAAGAATTTAAGCTTTATGGTAACAAAAAATTGAAAGAAAAGACGGACAAATGAGATAAATTGTATTGAAAAGCTATTCTAAGCTACATAGAAGATTGGCTGTGACATCTTTAATCATTAAGTAATATAAAAATAAAAATTTTGATAAAGCATGTAAAAACCTTGAAAAAAAATATTTCTAAATTAATAAATGATGATATAATTGGATAGAGATTTTTGAAATGAGTCCAAGGATAGTTGCTTCTTCTTGATAGTACCTTGTTTGGAGCTATTACAAATAAGAAAACAAAAAAGTATACGTAATAATGAATTATTATTTTAATTTTAAGTAGAAATATAATAAAGATAAAATAAAATTAATTTAAATAAAGTAATCTAACCCAACAAAAGCAATGTAAAGGCCACGTAAGAAGAGATTTAGAATTACTTAGTAATATAACTAAATTAAAGTAAAATTCTAGAACAAATGAGATAAATTCTATGAGAAATTTACATTAAAATTTTGCTAAAAGTTTAACTGTAAAATCTTCAACAGTGAAATTAGGTAAGACTTGATTTATTAAAAAAAGTAAAAACCAAACAATTAAAATATTTAAAATTTTTTAAAAAATATTTTATTAGGTAGAGATTTTTGAACAATACCAAGGACGTTCATTTTGTTTCTCATGATTAGATGACATTTTGAAATACTACTAACTACAAAAGAAATCAAACATAAAAAATAATAAACTTTTTTTACAACAATTAAACAAATATTAAAACTTACATGAAATAATTTGAAGAAATATGATATAAACAAATTTAAGAGACATATGGTGACACGATAAGATTTTTAGAGTACATAGTAATATAAAAAATTTAAAGCAATGCATTTCTATGAATTCAGTTAATTTTGTAAGATTCTTTCATTGAAAGACACTAAGGAGATCAATTGTATTATGATGGACTATCAAATTAGGTATTAATTAAAATAGCTCATAAAGTGTGTAAAATAATATAAAATAAATATACAAAAATGTAAAAATGAATATTTAGTTTGATAAAGCTTGTGAGACAAGTCCAGCAATGTTTGTTTTATCTCAATTGTGCTCTTTTTGAATTATTATGAGTTTTCATAGAAATTAAGAATGAATGATAGAAAATTATTATTTTAATATTATCTAAATTAATAATAAAGTTGAAATGATAAAAATTAAAGAATATTATTACATCTAAATCCAAGCAATACAAAGATCAGATAGGGGATATTTTTAGTTTCATAGGAATATAACAAAATAAAAGTAAAAAATTTGATGAAAAGAGATAATGGTCATAAAAGAATAGTACTAGAGTTACATTGTGTTATAACCAAAGCAAAGAAAAAAATCAATAGAGTAATATAATTTTTATAAGAAAGCTACATTCTAAGACACTAAGGAGATCAAATGAAAAAACTTTTATTGTCAAAGTTGGCATGAATCAAAGTGTCACCTAAAGCCCTAAAATATCCTTGGATATAAAATATTATAAAATTAACAAAATTAAATATTTATTTGGATATACTTGATCGAGATTGGTCTACGGATTATGTCACAAAGTAAACTTAAATAGCAAAATATTATCATAAAAAGATTAATTAAGTATATACTAAAGCTAAAATGAGATAAATTAAAATAAAAAAATTGAAATAAATAATAAAATGAGGCTAAAATCTAGAAACAATTTTTAAATATAAAAAAATAAGATTTTTAATTGGATTATACTCATAAACACGACTCTAATGATGTTTGTTTTGTCTCCATCAATGTTCATATGCAATTACTCAGAATTACTAAAATAAATATACATATATAATAGAAAATTGTAATTTTAATGCAACAATAATATATATTTAAGTTGAAAAAGATAAATTAAATTAAAATAATATAACCAATAAAAGACATGTAAAGGTCTTAGGATAGAAGATTAAGGGTTACATTGTAATATTGCTAAATATTTGAATAATATTACTAAAGTTATATAAATTGTTTGAGATATTTGCATTCCAAGAAAATAAGGTGAAGACGTAGGACATCCTGGATTAGCAAATTATTTATAAGTAAAAATTACTTATAAAACATGCAAATGCCTTAAATAAAAAAATAAAAATAATACAAAAATTAAATTTTTAATCGAAGAAAACTCGTCGAGATGATTCTAATGACAATTGTTTTCCCTGGATCAAAAGTCCACTTAAATTACCCCGATGTTTAAAACTTAATATGAAAAAAATGATGAAACTATTTTTATGTTAAGGAGACATATAGTTTAGCTCAAACATTAGGAGAATTGGAAATTCAATAGAGTATATTGAAATAGTAGAAAAAATGTTTATGAATTGAGACAAATTCTAAGAAGAATTTGCATTCCAAGACATTTACAGTGATCAAGTGCTACATCGTTCATAATGAAATCAAGTATAAATTAAAATATTTCATAAAGCATGAAAAATTAAAAAACAAGTAATTAAAAAATTGAAGTAATTGATATTTAATTAGATTAAAGTCATTGAAACATCTCTTGAACTTTTGTTTCATCTAAATAGGACCTTGTTCAAAGCTTTTACAAATTATTTAAATAAATAATGATCAATATAAATTTTTTATTACATTAATATTATAAAAACGTATCTTAGTATTGAAATGAGATAGTTTGAATTAAAGCAAAAAAAAATAAAAAAAAAATAAATGCAATGTGAAGGTTACATGATAAGAGAATTTCAATTTCAAGTAATATTAAAAAAAATAAAAGGGAATATTTTGATGAAATATGAAAATTGCATAGAAATTGCAATCCACCAAACCAAGGAGATTGAGTGTCTCATAGTCGATCATGAAATCAAGCATAAATAAAAATATTTAGTAAAACATGACAAAATGTTTTAAAATGAAATATTTAAAATACTAGAAAAGTTTATATTTACATTGATATAGCCTATAAGGATGAGTCCAATGATGCTTGTTTCATCTCAATTAGACCTCATTTGGAATAACTATTAATTACTAAAGTTAATAAACACTAATAATAAGAAATTATTATTTTAATATTAATCAAAAAAATATTAAAAGTAATAAGTGGTAAATTGAAGCAATGTAATGTAACTAATTAAAAGACATGTAAAGCTAAAACTAAAAAGGAATTTGAGTTTAGTAATATAATTGAATCTAAATGGAAAATTAAAAAAACAAGAACAATTTATATGAGAATATTAAATTCTAGATATAATGGGCATCAAGCAAAACATCCATGATCGTCAATTCAAGTTCAAATGAAAATATCTCACAAGGTTGGAAAAAAAGGTAAAAAAATATCAAACAAAATAAAAAAAAATATTTAACTAGATATAGCTCATCAAAATTAGGAAAAAAATTATTGTCTTAGTTAGGCCTCATTTGGAATTAATACAAATTACCAAAGTAAATAAGCATAAATAACTAAAAATTACTATTTTAATATTCAAAAAATACTTATTGAAGCCAAAATAAGATAAATTACATTAATGTAGTTCAATAAAATCAAAGTAACATTGTAATTAAACTTAATCTAAGAAAACATTTGTAAAAAGACAAATTATACTAGAAAGTTATATTCGAACTAACTAAGTTACAAAGGAGATTTAGCATGACATCATATATTTAAAAATATAAAATAAATATCTTATACAGAATGCAAACATCTTAGAAAATTAATTGTTTAAAGTTATAAAAAAATATTTAATTGTATAAAGCTCATCAAGATAAGTCTAACATTGTTTATTTCATCTCAATGAGAACTCATTTGGAATAACTATAAATGATTAAAGTAAATAAGTCATAATGATTAAAAATTATTATTCAAATATTAAGAAAATATATATTAAATAATGTAGTATAATCAAATAAAAGTGATGTAAGGTTTGCATGAGAGAAGATTTGGAGTCCAACAATTTAACTATATAAAAAAGATTTTAGGAAATGTGGAAAATTGTACAAGAGAGTTCCATCCCAACATACCAAAGAGATGCAGCACATTATAGTTAATCCTCAAATCAGGTACCAATAAAAACATCCTCGAAAGCATGCCAAGACCTTGGAAAGTAAAATATTTAAAATTAAAGAAATGAATTACTAATCGGATAAACCACTTCAAGAAAAAATAGTATTTGTTTAATCGCTATATGATCACATTCATAATTATTATGAGTTTCAAAAGTTCAAAGGCATAAATAATGTTGGAATAACATTTCAAAATTTTAAAAAATTTATATATTAATGTTGAAGTGAGATAAATTAATGTAAGATGACTAAATCAAAGTAATGTAGTGGTCATAATAGAGCAAAATTATAGTTACATAACAATATAACTAAATCAAAATAAAAATTTCAGGATTTGTCAAATTGTTTAAAAAATTTTTAATGCAAGATTCTAAAGTGATCTAGTGTAACATTCTCAAAATAAAAATTAGCTAACAACTAAAATTCCTTATAAAACATTGCAAAAACTATAAAAAGTAAAATATTTAAAATTAAGGAAATATATAATATTGATCAAATGAGATAAGTTTTAGTAATGTAATATGAAAAAATCATGGTTATGTAAAAGTAACATGATTGTAGAATTAGGGTTTCATAGAAATAAGCAGAATTTTATATGAAATTTGCTTTATGAGAAACTCAGGTGATTGAATGCAAATTTCTTGATCATCAAATCTTGTAGGAATTGAAATATCTCATAAAGTTTCTCTAAATACTAAAAAATAATATATTTAAAAAAATTAATTGAATTGAGCTTATCGAGTTGAGTCAAAATATGTTTGTTTCAACTTGATGGACATCGTTTAGAATTACTGTGAAAACAAGAAAAAAAAGAATAAATAAAAGTGAAATATAATTTTAAAATTGGGTAAATATATATTAAAGTAAAAATAAGATAAATTGAATAATGTAATTTAAGAAAATTAAAGACATGTAAAGGCCACATTGTGGAAAATTTATAGTTAGTAATATAATTAGATGGAAGAGAAATATTTAGAGAATTCTCATTAATTGTTTGACAAAATTTGAATTAAAGGGCACTAAAGAGATGAGGAGTAACTTCCATCATCATCAATGAAGCTACAAAACAAAATATGTTGCAGAATGCATAAAAAATAGAAAATAGAAGACTTATAATTTTTCTAATAAACATTTAACAAGATAGAGCAACTCACAAGGGGTGAAATGACATTGTTTTATCTTTTTTGGATCTCAATTACAATTACTACAAATTACAAAAAAGATAACAAAAATAAATAATAATTTGTTATTTTAATATTAAGGAAATATATATTTTTTTCAAAAAAAGATAAATTGAAGTAATGTAATATAATCAAATCAAAGAAATGTAAAGGTGAAGCGAGAGTAGAGTTATAGATAAGTAGTTATAAAAAAATAAAAAGGAAATAATTTAAAAAAATGTGATGGATTGTGTAAAAAAGTTTTATTCTAAGATAGTGAAGAGATTTATGGTAAAATTTTTGACCATAAAGCAACGTATGGATTTATATGATCTATAAAAAGTATCAAAATGCTTGAAAAAAATATTTAAAAGATGTAAAAATAAATATTTAACATGTTGGAGTTTGTCAAGACAAGCTAAATGAGCTTCTTTCATCTCGATCAGATCTCGTCTACAACTACTACGAATTAAAAAATAAAATAAGCATAAAAAATAATAAAATATTATTTTAATAATAAGTTAATAAATATTAAAGATGAAATGTGCTAAATTGAATTAATTTGATAAGCTAAATCAAAGAGATGTAATTTTGACATTAGAGTAGATTAAGAGTTTTATAATAATATAACCAAATCAAAGAAAATAATTTAAAGAAATAAAATTAGTTTTGTTGCTAGGCTACATTCCATCATCTTATGGAGATTGAGTGAAACATCCTTCAATATCAAATCTATAACAAGTAAAAATTTTCATAATGTGAGCCAAAGCTATAGAATTTCTAAAAAAAAATGTAGTATGACAATGTCAAACATAAAGATAAGTAAAACATTGTTTTCTTGTCTTGATTTGAGCCTATTTGGAAATACTATGAATTAAAAAACTTAATAAGCATAGATATTAAGGAAATTTTACTTTTATATTTGGTAAATAAATATTAAATAAAAAATGAGAAAACTTTTTTGATGTAATATAACAAAATCAATAGGATGGATAGTTCATATGAGTGGAGATCTAGAGTCTCATAGATATATAGAAAAATCAAATAAAAATATTTAAAAAATAAGATAAATTATGGGAGGAAGTTGGATCCCATCATTCATTGGATGAAGTGAGATAACCTCAAAGGATAAATATGCCATTTATTAAAATTCTTCTAAAGAATGCAAAAATTATAAATATGTAAAGTATTAAGAGGTATAAAATGAACATTTAATCAGATTAATGTTATTAACATGAGTGCAATAAAATTTTATTTCATCTCTATTAGATATCACTTAGAAATACTATGATTTATCAAAATAGATAATAAATAATAATAATAAATCATTATTCTAATAGTTAAAAAAATTTGTTCTAAAGTTTAAATCAAATAATTTTAAGCAATATAATACAACAAAATTAGAGACCTGAGGCGAGATTAAGAGTTAAATAGTACTATAGACAAATGAAAATGAAAACTCTAAAGAAGTAACATAAATTGAATAAGAATTTTGCATTATAAGATGCTTAGAAGGTCAAATGTAATGTCCTCAATCATCAAATTAGTTACAAATTTAAAAGCCTCAAAATTCATGTCAAAACCTAAGAAAATAAAAATTTAAAAGCTTAAAAGTGAATACTTGATTAGATTAAACTTTTGAGATAAGTTTAATAATGTTTGCTTTTCTTGTTTGAAACTTGTTTATAATTACTATGAATTAAGAAATTAAATAAGCATAAATGATAATATAATATTATTTAAATTAAAGAAATGTAATATAACATAAATACTACATGAGTAGAGATTAAGAGTCACAACATAATATAACTATATTAAAGAAAACATTTGATAAAATGAGATAAATTCTTTAGAAAGTTACATTTCAATATGCTAATAAGATTGAGGATTACATAATCTTTAAATAAAGTGTGTATTGAAATGCCTTACAAAGAAACATCATAGAAAAATTTTTAAAATATAAAAATGAGTGTCAAATTGGGTAAACCACATCATGATAGATTAAAAAAATTTGTTTTATCTCAACAAGGCAACATTCATAATTTTTGGAAACTATCAAATAAAATAAGGAAAATAATACTAAAGTATTATTATTATATTAAATAAATATATATTAAAATAGAAATGAGATAAATTGAAGAAATATAATCTAACCAAATCAAAGCAATATAAAGATCACATGAGAATAATCCAAATGGATTTACAGTGGCTCTTATTGGTGGTTTCGCTCGAATAAGTAATAATGAGATCATCATTTGAGGAAAATTCGTCCAACCCAAGAATAGCTATAATGTCCTGAAGTTCTTTGTAACGTTGTGAAGTTTGCTTAACTCGTTGGGCAGTTTCATAATGTTTATTGCCAATGATCCGAGGTTGTAACATAGTTGACGTTGAATCTAAGGGATTTACTGCTGGATAAATTCCTTTGGCAGCTAATCCTCTTGATAATACGGTAGTAGCATCTAAATGGGCAAATGTCGTGGCAGGAGCGGGGTTGGTCAAATCATCCGCAGGTACATAAACTGCTTGGATCGATGTTATAGATCCTTCTTTCGTAGAAGTAATTCGTTCTTGCAAAGAACCCTTTTCCATACTAAGAGTAGGTTGATAACCCACTGCAGAAGGTATTCTACCTAAAAAGGCAAATACTTCGGATCCCGCTTGGACGAAACGAAAGATATTGTCTATGAATAGAAGTACATTTTGTTTATTAATTTCTCGAAAATATTCTGCCATGGTTAGGGCAGTCAAGCCAACTCTCATACGAGCTCCGGGCGGTTCATTCATTTGACCATAGACTAGAGCCACTTTTGATTCTAAAATATTTTTTTCATTAATCACCCCAGATTCTTTCATTTCCATGTATAAATCATTTCCTTCACGAGTACGTTCACCTACTCTGCTAAATACGGATACGCCTCCATGACCTTCGGTAATGTTGTTAATCAACTCCATAATGAGTACTGTTTTACCCACTCCAGCTCCCACAAATAGTCCGATTTTTCCTCCACGTCGATAGGGGGCTAAAAGATCCACCACTTTAATACCTGTTTCAAAGATTGATAATTTCGTATCTAACTGTATGAAGGCGGGTGCAGATCTATGAATAGGGGATGTTGTGCGAGTATCGACAAAACCTAAATTATCAACAGGTTCCCCAAGAACGTTAAAAATTCGTCCGAGAGTAGCTTCACCGACAGGAACACTTAGAGGAGCTCCCGTGTCAATCACTTTCATTCCTCTCATTAGACCATCTGTAGCACTCATAGCTACAGTTCTAACTCGATTATTTCCTAATAATTGTTGTACTTCACAAGTTACATTAATTTGCTTGTCAACAGTATCTCTACTCTGAATTACCAAAGCATTATATATATTAGGCATTTTGCCCCTTGGAAAAATGACATCCAATACTGGGCCAATAATTTGAGCTATATGTTCTATATTTCTATTTTGTTTTTCAAGCATGAAAACCCATGATTAGAAGTAGTGGGATTGCTTATCATAATAGAATAAATATGTCGAAATTCTGTTTTGATCTGAAAAGTAGTAAAGTAAAAGTACTGAATCAAAAATCAATATACAATAGCAAATTGATCGGTTAATTCCATTGAATTCCATAATAAGAAAGAAACGCGAGTTAGCATTCGATTGAATTGGTAATACCCAATCAAATCCAATTCAATCCTTGAATTCAAAATTGACTCATTTAACAAGCTTTTCACTTTTTATTTTCACTTTTTTTCACAATTGAAATTTAACAAGTAGATGAATAAGAATAATGAGTCAGTGTATTTCATTTCTATATCCTTTTCAGAATGACCATCCAAAAGAATATTCCTAGAATAATATTCTGTATATACTATTTGTATATATATAGAATATAGAATCATTTTGAATTTATTACTTTAATTTATAAATTTTTTTTTAATTTATATATAATTTAGATAATTTAATTTATAAATATAAAATAATTATATTAAATTATATTATATATTATATTATAGATCGATCATATCTATGATATCCTAAATATCATATCTTTTTCTTTTCCCTTTCCTCTATATAGAAACAATACCCGTCTCTAGTATCGAATCATTCACAGCCCATATCATTTATCATTATCCATACATTTCCGAAGGTTTGAAGATCTAAGAAACTAGTTTTTTAAGACTTTTTTAGTTTTTTTAATTGACATTACAAGTAGTTCGCTAGGATGATGCACAGGTAATGGTCAGGATAGCTCAGTTGGTAGAGCAGAGGACTGAAAATCCTCGTGTCACTAGTTCAAGCCATATAAAACTAACACAAGTGAAGATTTAGAGTTACATTATAACAAAATAAAATAAAAAAACAATTTGATGAAATATGATCAATTGTGTGAGAATGTTGCATTCTAAGATACTATGAAGATTAAGTGTAACATCTTTGAACATCTAATGAGACCCAAATCTAAATATTTTTTATTATATTTTAAAATTTGAGAAAAAATACTTTAAAATAAAAATGAATATTTAGTTAAATGGGGCTCTATTGGAAGAGTTTGACAACTTTTATTTCTTCTCAAATAAAAATTATTTTCAATTACTCTTAACTAAAAAATTATAAACAAATATTTTATTAATTTATTTTTTTAAATATTGTGTAAATATAAATGTATATGAAAAATAAAACTAGATAAATTAAAATAATGTCATATAGCAAAATCATGATAATATGAGTGGCACGTGATGGGATTTAGAGTTAGATGGTGATATAACTAAACCAAAGAGAAATTTTTTGAAGAAATGATGAAAATTATTTAACCAAATTTACATTCCAAGCTATTAAGAAGATTGATTGAATTATCATTAATTATCAAAATAGGTACAAATAAAAATTTCTTATAAATATGTCAATATTTTGATGAACAAAATTTTTTAAAAAATATTAAAAAGATTATTTCATCAGTTAAAGCTCATCCAGATGAGACTAGTAATATTTCATTCTTATATATCAATAATTTTTTAGAATTACTACCAATTATAGAAATAAATAAGCATAAATAAAAATAAATTATTATTTTAATATCAATTAAATACACATTAAAGCTAAAATATGACAAATTAAAGTAATGTAATTAATAAAATTAAGCATCACAAATATCACATAAGAAGTGATTCAAAGATAGAATGTAATATAACCAAATCAAAGCAAATAACTTTAAGAAGTAAGTGCAATATTATGAAAAAGTTTCATTCCAATATACTAAAAGGACCACGTGTAACATCCTCAATCATGAAATCTTACACAATTAAAATTGTCTTATAAGATGTACAAAAACGTTAGAAAAATAAAAATTTAATTAGATAGAGTTTATCAAAATGACTCAAAGATGTTTGTTTTCTTTGGATCAGACCTTTTCTCAATTTTTAAAAATTATAAAAGTAAACAGGCATAAAAATATGAAATTATTATTTTAGTATCATGTAAACAAGCATTAAAAGTGAAATGATTTATATTTATATGAGGTAACATAACCAAATACAATGTATGTAATAATGGTGACATGAAATTAAAATTAGACTTTCATAGTAATATATCAAAATCAAAGCAATGCAATGAGAAATTGTATGGGGAAGTTCCATTAAAAGGCACTACTAAGATCAAGTGTAACATCCTTGACTATCAAATAATATGAGAATGAAAATATCTTATAAATTATTTTAAAGCCCTAGAAAATAAAAAATGAAAAAATTAAAAAGTGAATATTTAATTAGATAAAATTAATCAAGCAGTGCTTAATAATATTTTCTAAATTAAATAAATTAAATAAGAATAATAATGAAGAATTATTATTTTAATATTAAGTAAAGATGTGTTAAAGTTGATAGAGATAAAGTGAAGGATTATAATATAACCAAATCAATAACATGTAAATTTGATTTAATAAGAAAATTAGAGAGATAGTAACATCATCAAACCAAAGAAATAAACTTCAATAAATGGGATAAATTAAAAAAAAAATTGCATTCCAATGTACCAAGAAGATCACGTATAATAACCTTAATTATAAAATTTCTTGTCAATTGATATGTTTAGTAAAACATGAAAAATCCCTAGATATTATTATATTTGAAATCACAAAAATGAATATTTTATTAATTTGAGCTTTTTGCGGTGAAGACTTTTAATATTAAGTAAATGAATAAAAAAATCAATTAATTTTAAGCACATATATGTTCATGGTGCAATGAGATAATTAATGGAAAATAACTTAATGAAATCGAGGTGATGCAAAGTTTTCATAGACTTAGAGTTATGTTACAGCATAATTAAATCAAAGAAAATACTTTCTTGAGGTGAGATAAATTATTTAGGAATGTTGTATTCTAACACACTAAAGAGAATAAATGAACATCCTCTATCATCAAATACGAAACGATTTGGAATTACTTGAAAAGTAATACAAAATCATACAAACTAAATGACTTCAAAGTTTGGAAATGAATATTAAATTGTATAAGACTTATTGGGAAGAGTCTAATGCATTTATTTCATGTCCATTGAGCCACACTTGTAAATTTTGTGAAATACAATGTCAAACAAGGCCAAATAATAAAGAAAAATTTTGTTAAGCTGAAATGGGAAACATTGATGCAATGTAATAGAGCATAATAAAGAGACTTGATGGCTGCATGAGAGGAGAACTAGAGCTACAAAGTAATATAACAAATTCAAAGCAAAAATTTTGAAGAAATGTGATACATTGTAAAGGAAGGTTGCATTGTTTGATGCTAAGGAGATCAAGTATAAGATCCTCAATCCCCAAATCATTTATGAATAAACATGTCTAGAAAACTTGAGAAAATGTCATAAATTTGAAAATTTAAATAGATATAGGTGGTTGGTATAAGTCTAATGTTGTTTGTGTCATCTTTATAAGACATCCTTTAGAATTACTTTGAGTTTCAAAAGCAAATAACATAAATAATAAAAAAATATTATTTATATATTAAGTGAGAATATATTAAAACTTAAATAAGATAAATTAAAGTAATATATTCTAAGCTCATCAAACTATGTCAATGTTTAAGGAGAAGAGATTTACTGTTACAATATAATATAACCAAATCAAGAAGAAAATTAGAAAATGTTATAAATTATAAGACAGTGTAATATCCTCGATCATTAAATAAAGTAAGAGACAAAATGGCTCATGAAACATGCCAAAATAATAGAATATAAAATATTTAAAAAATATAGAATTGAATATCTAATTAGACAAAGCTCAACAGACAAGTTAAATGAAAACCTTTTGCCTGTTTTTATTAACTAATTTGGCATTACAATAAATTAAAAAATTAAATAAGAATTTATAATTAGAAAATATTATTTTAAAATTAAGAAAATATATATTAAAGATTAAATAAGACAAATTAAATAAAAATGATAACATTGAATCAATTCAAAAAAAATTTAAAAAATAAAATAATGTTTCTAGGAATGTTTTGTTCTCTAATAATTAAGAGAATATGCATAACATTCTTGATCAATAAAATTGTTATGGTCAAAAATATCTAGTATGTTGTATATATATATATATATATATATATATATATATATATATATATATATATATATATATATATATATGTATATATATGAACATTTAAATGGATAGTGCTCGTTCACGGGAGTCCAATTTTATTTATTTCAACTTGATCAGTCCTCGATTGGAATTGCTATAAATTAGAGAATAATCAAAACGTAAATGATAACTAATTATTATTTTAATATTAAGGAAATAAATATTAAATTTTAAAAGAGATAAATTTCAAGCAATGTAATATAGCCAAGTCAAAAGACTTGGATGAGTCACAGGAGTGAAAAAATAGATTTACATAGTAATATAATAAAATAAAAATGAAGAAGTTGGTAAAAGTGATAAATTTTATAGCAATTTCGTATTAAAAGTTTTTAACAAGGTCAATCGCAACAACTTTGATTATAAGATCTTGTAAAATAAAAATGTCAAGTAAATTAAGATAAAAATTTAAAAAATAAAATATTTTATAGAAAATTTAAAATAAAATATTTAAAGAGATACAACACATTGAGATTAGTCCAATGGCATTTCTTTCATCTCGATTAAAATTCATTGAAATTACTATGAAATACAATGTAAATAGGCACAAGTAAAACTTAAATTTTATTTTAATAAGAATTACTTCATAATAAGATAAATTTTGAGACAAAAAATTGAAGAAATATGATTAATTATCAAAAGAAATTTTCATTCAAAGATAGTAAAGAGTTTGGAAAAAATATCCCAGATTGTAAAATCTAGTATGTTACAAAATGTTTATCAAAGATACTAATTAATTAAAAAATAAGTTTAAACAAATATATATATATATATATATATATTCAACTTGCTAGAGATGGTTGAGATGTGCCCAACATTATTACTTTCATCTCAATCTTTTGCTATTATTATTAATATCCAAACTACAAAGAAATTAATAATTATAAAATATTTTTTTAATGCTAAGTAAATACATATAAGCTTAAAATGATGCTTTTTAGGTAATGCATTGAAACAACGTAAAGGTAACAATAGTAGAGACTTGGAATTATATAGTAATATATCAAAATCAAAGAAAAAATGTGAAGAAAATGAGAAAGCATGCCAAATCCTAGAATATAAAATATTTAACGTTATAGAATTAAATGTTTAATAAGATAGAGCTTATCTAGACAAGTGAAATAGCTTATATTTTTTCTAGATCAGACTATTTTTGAAGTATTGAGATTTACAACACTATATATGCATAAAAAATAATAAATTATTATATTGATATATAGTAAATATATATTATAAATGAATTGAGATAAAATAAATAAATATAATATAACTAAATCAAAATAATCATAAAAATAGATGATTTAGAGTAACATAATAAAGAAAGCAAATAAAAGCAAAAAAATAAAAAAGTGAGATAATTCTATCAAAATGTTGCATTCCTAATTATAAAAATAAGAAGTCTAAGTGTAGCTTCCTTGATGGTCAAATATGAAACAAAATGCCTTAAAAAGCATACAAAAACCATAGAAAATAAGTTTCTTAAAAATTTTAAAATGAATATATAATTGGGTAGAGCTTGACGAGATGAGCGGAATTACTTCAAATCCTATAAATTGTAAGAATAAATAAAACTAAAATATTATTTTAATATTTTATAGATGTATATGAAAACTATGTTGAGATAAAATGAAACAAAGTAGTATTAATAAAGTATTGCGATGTAAAGGTCACCTAAAAGAGAATTATCATCTCTTAGCAATATAAGCAACTACAATCAAAATGTGAATAAATTAGTTAAATCGTGTATACCACCTTTGGTTGACAAATAACATACAAAATGAATGGTATAACAAATCTTGCTAAAACCTTGGAAACAAAATCTAAAAAAGATAAAAAATGAAAATTTAATTTGATAAATGTAATTAATATGAGTTAAAAAAATGCTATTTTTGTCTCGATTGAACCTTATTTGTAATTAGTAAGAATCATTAAAGTAAATAGGAACAAATAATAACAAATTATTATTTTATTATTATGTTTATGTATATATATTAAATCTTAAATTAGATAAATTTAAGCAATGCAATTTAAATAAATGAAAAGATTGTAAATATAGTATGAGAGAAGAACTAAAAGTTACTTAGTAATATAAATAAATAAAAGTGAAAATTTAGGAGTGAGATAAATTATATAAAATGATAGCTTTCCTAGACACTGAGGTGTTCGAGTGTAACAACCTCTAGCTTTAAATCTTATACAAACTAAAATGTCTCATAAAGTAGGCCAAATCTGAAGAAAATATTTTTTTTAAAATATATAGTAATATTTTATTTGATTGTTCTTTTGTGGACATGTCAAACAAAATTTCATTCTATCTTGATTAGACATCATTCAGAATTACTAAGATTTACAAAATAAAATAAGAATAATAATAACAATTATATTTTAAATATATGTAAATATTTCTTAAGTTAGAATGGAGCTATATTGAAGCAACATAATACAGCAAAATTGAAGGGATGTAAAGGTCACGCAACCTCAGAACTACAGTCTCAAGCCAATTTAACGAAATCTATGGGAAATATTTTAAACGAGATAAATATCGCATCTTGATCACACCATATTTATAATTATTATGAATTATCAAAATACATATGAATGAATAATAATAAATATTTTTTTTAATATTCAGTAAATTAACAATGAAGTCGAAGTGAGACAAATTGAAGTAGTATAATATAACCAATTTAAAGTATTGTAAAGGTCAGATAAAAAGTGATTTATAGTTATGTACTAATATAACCAAATCAAAAGAAAAAGGTGAAAAAATGTGATAAATTATAAGGTTAATTTGAATTACAAAATAATAAAGAATTTGAGTATAACATTCTCGATCATTAAATATGGTAGAAATTCAAATGTGTTGTACTAGCGAATGTTATAAAAAATTATTATTTTAATGTTAATGCACAAGTATATTAAATCTAAAATGAGATAAACTGAAGAAATGTAATGTAACAAACTCAAACCAATATAAAGGTCACATGAGAGAAGACTTAGGGCAGCAATGCAATATAACTAAATTACATTGAAATGTTGCACTCCAAGATATTCAGAAGATCATGTGTAACATCCTTGATAATCAAATTAGGCATGAGTTGAAATAAATCCAAAGACTTGAAATACTTGGAGAAGATAAAGTATTTAAAAATACAAAGAAATTTATTTTATTAAATAAAGCCCATTGAATAACAATGATGACATTTAATCAATCTCAATTTATCACTTTAAGAATAGATGTAAATTACATATATTAATAAATAACAATTACATTACATTATCATTTTCATATTCATATTAATAAAATATTTATTAAAGAAAAAAGGAGATATAGTCGAGAATCGTAAAATGACCTAACTAAAGTAAACAACTTTAGGAAATAAAATGAAAACCACGAGAAATTTGCTCTATGAGATATTAAGCATTTTGTGTAATTTCAATGATCCACAGATTTTGTAAGAATAAAAATTCATCAAATAAATCCCAAAACAATTGAAATTAAAATATTTTAAAAATTTTAAAATCAATATTTAATTAGATAGAGCTTATTAAGATTTGTCAAACAATGTTTGTTTGAGTTCGATCAAAGTTCATTTGGAATTACTTTGAATTAAAGAAGTAATAAAGAATAAATGATAAAAAGTTATTGTTTTTGTATTAAAAAAATATATTAAAGTTAAAATAAGTTAACATGAAGTATTATAACATAACAAAATAAGAACTATGTAAAGGTCACATGAGAGGAGATTTAAAGTTACACAGTAATGTAAATAAATTAAAAAAACATTTGGAAAAATAAGATAAATTATTTTAATGTTAAGTTACATATATTAAATTTGGAATGGATTAAATTAAAAGATCTTAATTTTATGAAATCAAAATTATGTAAAGGTCACACATGAGAAGATGTAGAGTTATATAGTAATACATCCAAATAAAAGCAACAAATTTGAAAAAATATGATGAATTGAATGTGAAAATTGTATTCTAAGATACTTATGAGGTCGAGTATAAGAAACTTGTTCGTTAAGTATAGAATGAATCAAAATGAATCATAAATTTTTTGAAGAGTCTTGAATATGAAATATTGACAAATAGAAAAATGTATTTGTGATTAGATAGAACTTGTCGTGACAGGTCCAATGACTTTTGTATGATGTCAATTGAATCTTAATTATAATTACTTTTAATTACCAAATTAAAAAAAAAACAAATAATACAAAATTACTACTTTAGTATTAACTAAGTATATATCTAAGTTTTTTAAGGTAAATTGAAATAATATAATGTAGCATAAATAAATAAAGGTAATGTAAACAACACATAAGAGGATATTTAGATTTGTAAAATGTTATAACTAGTTCAAACGACAAAATTTCAAGAAAAGTTGAATATTATTGGGAAATTGTTTTCTATGATATTAAGAAGACCAAGTGTAACATCCTCGATAATCAAATCAAGCATGAAATGAAATGCTTTGTAAAGCATGTAAAATCAAAAAATTAAAGTGTTATAATAAGAATTATTATTTAAAAGGAGAGCGCTCATTTAAATGATACCAATGATGATTGTTTCAACTTGATTGAACCACATTTGGAATTACTGCTTATTACAAAAATAAAAAAGCAGGAAAAAAAAAATAATATTTGAACTTTACATTGATATGTATTAAAACTAAAATATGATAAATTAAAGCAATATATTATAACCAAATCATGGCAATGTAAATCTCAAAAGCGATAAGATTTAGGATTATATAGAAACAGAAAAAAATAAAAGTTAAATAATTTAAAAATGAGATAAATGTTTTAGAAAAGTTGTATTCCAAGATACTTAAGAGATTGAGTGTAACATCCTCTATTATTAAATGACATACAAATCAAAATTTCTATTAAAAATTTCAAAAAATATAGAAAATAAAATATTTAAAATTTTTTGAACATTTAGTTAGATATTGGCTCATTAAGATGAGTCTAATGATGACTATTTCATATTAATCGAACATCTCTTGGAATTACTATAAATTACAAACATGAATAAACAAAAAAATAATAAATTATTATTATAATTTCAAATAGATATATATTAAGACTAAAATGAGATAAATTAAAACAATATAATAAAACAAAATCTAAGAGATGTAGTGATAATAAGGGAGAGGAATAAGAGTTTCACAATATTATCCTAGAATCAAATCTTAAAATTTACAAAAAAGAGATAAAGCTTACTCGAATATAGTGCACCAAGTCACTAATGAGATTGAGTGCATAATATCTCTAAATTGTTAAATCAAGTGTGGATCTAAAGGTCTCACAAAATTTGCAAAAACCTTGAAAATATATCGATAAAATCTAGAAAATAATATTTAATTTTATATAGCTTTTAAGAGAACTCCAACAATTTTATTTTCATCTTAATTGGATGTCATTTTCAAATACTACAAATTACAAAAGAGAAAAATGTTCAAATAAAAAATTTATTATTTTTATAATAAATAAATAAACATTAAAGCTAAAAGAGATACATTGTTGTAATATATTGCAATTAATTAAAAATGACATATCATCATACACGAGAAGATTTTAAGTTGAATTATAACATAATTAAATAAAAGCATAAAATTTTAATTGAGCAAAATTTGACAAGGAAGTTCCACCCTAATATACCATGGATATTATGTAAAATTATCATCATCGATCATCAAATTAGGTTGAAATTAAAATGAACAATAAAACCTTTCAAGTTGTTGAAAAAATAAAAAAAAACAATATATATGGTTTATCAAGCGGTGTCTAATAATGTATTAAGCATCTCGATTGGTTTTTCTTTTAAATTACAACAAATTACAAAACTTAGAGTAAAAAAGTATTTTTTTAAGATTATGTATGTATATATCCAAGCTAAAATAAGATAAACTCAATCAATTTATCATAGCCAAATCAAAGATAAATAAAGGTCACGTGCGAGGAACTTTAAAGATACATAGAAAGATTTCCATATTAAACATAAAAACATGAAAAAAGACAAATTATCTATGAAAGTTGCAACAAAAGTTATCATGGATATTAAGTATAATGTCCTTGATCATGAAATCATGTAGAAATATAAATTTCTTATAACATATGCCAAACATTACGAACAAAAAAATTTAAAAACATAGAAATGAAAATTAATTAGAGAGAACTCATTGACACAAGTTGAACAACTTCTCTTTAATCATAATCTAACCTATCTTGGAATTCTTATGAATTACAAATATAAATAAGCATAAATAAAAATATAATATTATTTTTAGTGTCAGTAAAATATACTTCTATGCCAGAATAACATATATTTAAGCAATATATAAAAAAAGTATGATGTATGGGTTGCATGAGGGACATATATAGCTACATAGTTAAAGACCAAATCAAAAGAAAAAATTCGTATAAAAATGAGAAAAATAATAGAAAGTTTTTTTTAGGATAATAAGTCAATATAATGCAAAATCCATGATCATTAAAATAAGTACGAATAGAAATTCCTCGTAAGATATAACAAATCTTTAAAAATTAAATCTTTAAAATAAAAAATTGATATTTGTTTGGATAAACCTCATGGAGATGACTCCAAAACCTTTTATTTCATCTTAAATGGACTTTTTTAAATTACTATGAATAACCAAATTAAATATGCATAAATATAATAAAATTATTTTTTTAACACTAAGTAAATATATATTAAAGGTGAAATGAGCTAAATTAAATCAGTGTAATAAACTGTAATTGAAGTGATGTTAATGTTATATGATTAGAGATTTAGCATTATATAGCAATGTAACTAAATCTTAGAAGAATTTCAATAAATGAGAACATTTATGTAAAAGTTGCTTTCCAAGATACTTGGGAGATCAAGATTAACATTCCTAATAAGGAAATCATGTACTAATCAAACTATCACATAAAGTAATCATTAACCATAAATGAAAGAAACTTAGAAATATAGAAATAAAAATTTAATTGGATAATGCTCTAGAAGACACTTTTAATGACATTTATTTTTTCTTGATCAGTCCTTATTTGGAATTAGTAAGAATTGCCAAAATGAATAGTCATAAATAATTACAAATTATTAATTTAATGTAAGGTAAATATCTTTTGAAATTGAAATATGATTAAATGAAGAAATGTAAGCAAGTCAAAAGAAAATGATGAGAAGGACTCACAAGATTAGATTTTGATTAATATTATAATATAACAAAATCAAAGTAAAAAATTAGAAAGATGAGATAATTTTTAAAAGAAAGTTGCATTTTAAGACTCCAAGGCCACCATGTGTAATAGACTTGATTATTAAATATGCTAAAAATTTAACTACCTCATAGAACATGTCAAAAAATACCAAACAAATTATTTAAAATATATAGATGAACATTTAATTTAATAGAGCTCATGAGGAGGAGACCAATCGAACCTAGAGTTTAATTACTATGTAACGCAAAAGTAAATAGGCATAAAGAATAACAAATTTAGTTTTGAATGTTAAGAATGCATATATTAAAACTGTAGTGAAAAAATTTGAAGCAATTTAATACACCCAAATCAAGCTATAGTAAGGGTTACATAAGAGAAGATTCACTATTACGTAATAAAATAAACAAAACTAAAAACAATTTAAGGAATGAGAAAAATTGTATTATAACACTGTATTCAAAGATGAATGGAGATTGATTTAACATACTTGATAGTTAAATTATGTAAAAATAAAATATCTTGTGAATATTATTAAAACCTTAGAAAACAATATTTAAAAAAATAAAAATAAATATTTTGGAATCCTTGTAATTCTTAGTAATTCTTATTCCTTCTCCATAGAACCTAGTTTAGATTTACTATGAATTAACAATTTAAATAAAAATAAATATTAATAATTATCTTTTTAACATAAATTTAATTTATATTAAACCTAAAATGAGCCCAATTGAAGCATCAAAGTAATATTTGATAGAAGAGTTAGCAATATGTAATATAAATTATTTCATGGCTCTATGATAAGAGAGTTAGTGTTTCAAAGTATTATGAAAAACTTAAAATGAAAACCTTGAAAAATTAAGATAAATTATATGGAAAATAGCTTTCCCTGTCACTTGAAGAATAAGTGTAACGTCCTCAATTATCAATTGAGGTACAAACAAAAATTTCTTATAAAATATGTAAATACTTTAGAAAATGAAATAGTTAAAAATTTAAACTTAATTTTTAATTATTTAGTGGTCATAAGGACAAGTGCAATGACATTTGTTTCTTCCCCATAAGGCCATGTTTTGAGTTTCCATTAATTATCAAAGAAAATAGGAGTAAATATTAATAATTTATTACTTTAATATTAATTAAACAAATTTAAATCTAAAAATAAATAAATGAAAGGCAATGTAATGTAACCAAGTCAAAGCCACATAAAGGTCAAACAATATGCTATTTAAAGATAAATTGTAATGTTCTTAGCTCAAAGAAAAATATTTGAAAAATGTTTTTCTACTGTGCATATAGGTTTTATTCAATGATTTTAGGGTGGTGAAGCTTAACAATCATAATCATTAAATGATGTAAGAATCAAAATGTCATAATACATTTAAATTATTATTTATAAAGAGTTTGTTGTGATGAGTCTGACTATATTAGGTTTGTCATGATCAGACCACATTACCAACTACTCTGAATTACCAAAATAGTTAAGCATAAATAATATTTTTTTCGATTAAATAATTATATAATAAAGCTCAGATGTTATAATTTAAAGAAACATAATTAAAAAAATAAAAGTGATGGAAAGGTCACACGACATTAGAAGCAGAGTTGCATAGTAGTATGACAAATTCAAGTGAAATATTTTAAATAATGAGATAACTTGTGTAGGAAAATTGTATTCCAAGATATTACAGAGTTCAAGTGCACATCATCATTTTTCAAATTAACTAAAAATAAAATTCTTTTTAAAGTTGCCAAAACTCTGAAAAATAAAAAACTTAGAATTATAAAAATAATTTTCAATAAGATAACGTACATTGGCACTGCCCAATGCCAATTACTATGTCTCCAATAGATATCATTTCAAAATACAATGAATAAAAAATTCAAATAGGCATAAATTAATAAATTATCATTTTAAATTTAAGTGAACCAAAATTATAGTTGAAATGTAATAATTTAATGTAACTTAATCTAATCAAATAAAAGAGATGTAGAGGTCACACCAAAAGAGATTAAGAGTTATATAGTAACACCAAAACATCAATTCAACTTTAAAAAAAAAAGTTAAATTGGGTGAGAAAGTGGAATTCCAATTTCCCAAGTAGATTGAATGTAATGCACTTGATCATCAAATCAAGTATGAATAAAAATATTCCATAAATTTTAATAAAATTAAAAAAATAAAATATTTGAAAATGCTAAATGAATATTTAATTACATAGATCTTATTTAAAAAAGTTGAATGGCTTTTTCTTTATCTAGAATTGACCCCATTTGAAATTTTTGTAAATTACGAAGAAAAATAATAAATAATAAATTTATTTTTTAAAAATTAATGAAATATTTATTAGAAATAAAGTGAGAAAAACTTATTCATTGCAATCTAACAAAATTAAAGTAATATAATTACCAAATGATAAAAGGTTTATAATCATATAATAAAAAGTAAATAAAAACAAATTGAAGAAATGAGAAAATTGTATTGGAAAAATGAATTCTAGGATACCAAATGGCAATGTGTAAAATGCTCAATGATCAAATTAGGTATGAATAAAAATGTCTCATAAAATTATGAAAATCATAGAAACTAATTTTTAAAAAATAAAGAATCAAAATTTTCAATCATAATATTCGTAATTAATCAAAATTCTTACAAAGTGAGTGAAAAATGTTGAAACAAAAAAATCTGAAAGCATAAAATTAAATATTTAATTAGATAGAGTTGGTTCAAATTAGTTTAGTGATTTTTGTTTTGTCTCCATCAAACCATGATTAGAATTATAGTGAATTATCATACAAATTATGTAGAAATGTTAATAAGTTATTATTTTAATGTTTATTAATTATAAAATGTGATAAATTATGGCAACATAATATTAGCAAATCAAAGAGATTTAATATGGTAGAGATTTTGAGTTAAATAGCAATATGAATAAATGAATAAGAAAAATTGAAGAAGGAGATCATTGATGATAAAATTAGAAAGAAATCAAAACTCATAGTGAAATTATCAAAAAGAGCACATCCATTTTGTTTTATTTTGTCTCTATCAAACTTTGTTAAGAATTACTATAAATTACAAGGGTAAATAATTAAAAATAGCACTAAATTGTAAATATTAAGTAAATAAAATTAAAATAAACTTAGATAAATTGAAGCAATGTAATATAACAAAATCATAGTGGTGTAAAAGTGACATGAGAGTCAAATTAGAGACTCATAGTAATGTAATCAAATGAGAAAACTTTCAAGAAAAAGATGTATTATAAGATACTAAGGAGATTTAAGGTGACATCTATGATCATGACATATAATATGAATCAATCTGTCCGGTAAATTATGCCAAAACACTTGAAAGTAAAATATTTCAAAATTAAAAAAAAATTATATTTATTTAATTAGAGTTCACAAAGCATGTAGAAATATGTTTTATTCATCTCCAATTGACGTCATTTGGAATTGCTATGAATTGCCAAAATAAGTGAACATAAATAATAATATACTATAGTTTTAATAAAAAGTACATATATATTAATGACAAAATAAGAAGAAAAACATATTTAATAAACCCAAGTAAATGTTATGTACTAACAAATTTAGAAATATATAATACCATAAACAAATCTATGTGAAAATTTTTTAAAGAAATGAGATAAACTATACTTGAGAGTTGTATTCAAAGATAGTAGAACTTTTGAGAATAAAATCATCAATTTTCAAATAATACAAGAATTAAAATATGTCATAATACATGCAAAATTTGAAGAAAATAAAATTTTTAAAAAATAATAATACATTCATTTGGAAAGAGCTTATTGAGATTAGTCTAATGATGTTAGTGTTATTTTGATCGTAGAGTAAATAATCAAAGAAAATAAGAAATAAGTAATAATGAATTATTTCTTTTATTTAAAGAAAAATATATGTTAATGTTGAAATGAGAAATATTAAAGAAATTTAGTTTAACCAATTCATAGCAATGAAGTGGTAACATGAGAGTTGGTTTCAATTTACAAATCAATATAACGAAATTCAAATGAAGAATTTGAAGAAATAAGACAAATTATGCTAGAAAGTTAGAATCCAACAATAATGAGATAGATCATAATTGCCTCAATCTTAAATCATGTCCAACTCAAAAATACTGTGTAAAGACTTCCAAAATCTTCAAAAATAAAATAATATGAAATGTACAAAATTAATATTTAATTTGAAAGAGATTATAAATGCATGTCTAATGACATTTGTTTTAACTCGATTAAATCACATTTGGAATGACTGGGAATTACTAAATTAAATAAACTTAAATTAAAATAAATTAATAATTCAATAATAAGTAAATATGTATAAAACCTAAACCTAAAAAAATATTAACTTAAGTAAAGAAGTACAACAAAATAGAGTAAAAAAATATCAAAACTTAAGAAAATTTGTATTGGAAAATTGCATTGCATGATACAAAGTAGATCGAGCATAATATCACAGTTCATCAAATTAGATAAAAACATAAATGTTTTGTAAATTGTGTGAAAACAATAACAATGAAAACATTTAAAAATTTCAAAAAGAATAAGTTATTAGATAAAGCTTATCTGGACAATTCCAATGACAATTCATAAATCTACATTAGATCTTCTTTGGAATTGTTAGAAATTCCCAAAGTACTTAAACATAAATAAAATTAAGTTATTATTTTAATATTTATATGTATATTTAATTAGAAATGAGATAAATTAAAGAAATATTATAAAAGAAAATAAAAGCAATGTTAGGCTCATTACTATAGAAAATTAGGGTTTCATAGTTATTATTCTAAATCAAATAAAAATGTTTGAAAAAATGAGATAAATTGTAAGGGAAAGGTATTAGAGAACTATAATTTACTAAACTAAGGTGATCAAATGAAAATCCCAAGCCAATTAAATCATGTACGAATCAAATTTGCATGTAACTCTTACCAACATCCAAAGAAATAAATTTTTTAAAAAAAAATATTTAATTACATAGAGCGTGTGGATACACATCTCGCAACATTTCATTTATCTAGATTACACTTCTTTGCAACTTACAGCAAATTACTAAAATAAGTAAACTTAAACAAAAATATATATTATTTTTCTTAGAAAATATTTATAAAAACTAAAATTTTTTTTCTTTAGTAATATAATAAGACTTAATCAAAGAAATGTAAAGGTCACAAGAGAGGAGAGCTAAGATTTCAAAGTTTTTTAAACAAATTAAAGAAAAAAACTTTGAACAAATGAGATAATTTATATAAGAAATTTGCATTCCAAGGTACTAAGTAGAATATGTATAACAACCCTATTTTTAAATTAGTTATGAATAAAAATATATTATAAATTGTGACATAGGCATGGAAATTAAAATAATAAACAATATAACAAAGATTATTTTTTTTGAAAAAGCTTGTCAATGAAAGTCCCAAGATATTAGTTTCTTCTTCATTGGACCTCATTTAGAAATACTAAAAAATAACAAATTAAATAAATAAAAATAATAATCATTTATTATTTTAATGTTATGTAAAAAACATATATTAAATTAAAATATTATTTTTAACAATAAGTAAATATATATACCAAAGCAATAACATATATTTAAGTAATGTGTTATATCTTAATCTACGATATGTATGGATCGTAAGAGATGTCAATTAATGTTTCAATCTACCATATCTAAATGAAAGCAAAAATGTTTGAGAGATGAGATAATTGTTATTAAAAAGCTACATTATACAATACTAAATAAATTAAGTAGATTATTCCTCTTCATCAAATTAGGCACAAATTGAAGGGTTTTGTAAATTATATTAAAATTGAATTGAGATAAATTAAAAAAATGTCATATAACTAAACTAATGTGTTGTAGGGGCTACATAAGAAAAGATTTTAAGTTGGTGGTAATCCAACAAAATCAAAGCAAAACTTTTTAACAAATGAAACAAATTGCTCAAGAATGTTTCATTCCAAGTTACAAAGAATATAAAGGGCAACATTCTGGATTGTTAGAAAATGGGAAAGAAACAAATTTCTTATAAATCATGCTAAACTACGAGAAAAGAAAAGTTTTAGAAATAAAAAATGAAACATTAAATCTATAGAGCCTAGAGTGACAAGTCCAATGACAATTATTTCATATCAACAAGTCATCATCTTAAATTAGTACGAATTTTCAAATAAATAATTATTAATTGTTTTTTGAAAAGTAAGCAGATGTATATTGGTGCTAAGAAGGTATAAATTGAAAATAAGTAAAATAACTAAATCAATGTGATATAATTGTCACATAAGATATATTTGTAGTTGAATGGAAATATACCAAAATTACTCTAGATATTTTGAAGAATAAGATAAATTATAAGAGAAAGCTTTTTTGTAACATATTAATGAGATATAGTGTAACATCCTTAGTCCTCAAACTAAGTGTGATATCAAAACAACATGTAAAATTGGCCAAAACTAGAAAAAGTTAAATATTTTAAAAATAAATAAAATAATTTATTCTATTGTGCTCCTTAAGGTGAGTCGAACAAAAACATGTTCTTCTCCAATAGATCTAACTAGCAATTACTATTAGTTCGTAAAGTAAAATAACATAAATAATTATAAATTAATCTATTAATATTAAGAAGATAATTATTTGAGCTAAAATATGATAAATTAACTCATTGTAAGAAAAAAAAAATCAAAGTAATGTAAATTTTACATGGGAGGAGAATAATGGTGACTTTGTAATATCATGAAATCATTACAAAAGTTTTGAAAAAATGAGACAAAACGTATATAAAAGTTGCATTCTAAGATACTAAAGAAATTGAACATAACACTCAACTATCAAATAAGGTATGATTAACAATAAATTAGAAAACATGTCAAAACAAAAAAAATATTGAAAAAGGGAAAGCAAATTAATTCAATAAACCTTGCCATGGCAAGTCCAAAACATCATTTTCTTTTCCATCTTACTTTGTTAGAGATTATTATAAACTTCTAAAAAAAATGAAATAATAATAATTTATTATAAAACTATTAAATTGATATATATTAAATTTTTAACAATATAAATTGAATAAATTAAATAAAAACAAATTAAACTAATGAAGTGTAACATGAGAGAGGAATAAGAGTTTTATTGTAATATAATGAAATTAAAGCAAAATTTTCAGAAATTGGTTAAATTATACATCAAAGAAGAATTGCAAAATATTATAGAGTCGAGCATACCTTCCTCCCTCATTAAATTAGATATGATTAAAATAACTCTAAAGCATGCTAAAATAATCAAAAACAAATATTTAAAAAATATGAAAATCAATATGTAATTGCATAGAGCTCAACAAGAAGAGTCCAACAATGCTGGTTTTGTCTAAAAAGAACATCGTTTGGAATTTTTCAAATTATAAGAAAATAACATAAAATAAAAATAAATTATTATATTAATATTATGTTCATTATTTTTAAGTTGAGTTGGGATGTATTAAGTGATTGTAAATAAAAAGTTAAGATAGTATAATGGTTTGATGAGAGGATATTTTGGATTTTATTATAATATAACAAAAATAAAATAAAAACTTTTGAAGAAATGAGATAAATTATATAAGGAAGTTATAATCTAAGATTTTAAGGAGATCTAGTGTAAGATTCTCGTATACCATATGAGTTGTTAAAAAACGTACCCCATAAGGAATAGAAAAACACAACAAAAAAAATATTTTAAATTATAAAAATTAATAATTAACATGATTGAGGTCGTCAGAGGTCTAACAAAGTTTTTTTCTAGATACAACCTCAATTGGAAATATTATGAATTATCATGAAAAATAGGCACAAATGATAATACACTTGTATTTTAATATTATGCAAATATGTATTAAAAAGAAAATGACATTAATTGAAGAAACATAATTTGTTCAAATCAAAGTGATGTAAAGTTCACAGGAGAGAAACTTTTTAATTACATAGAAATATACCCAAATCAAACAAAAAATAAAAGAAAATTAGTTCAATTTTTTAGTAAAGTTACATGCAAAAATACTATAGAGATCTAGTGTAACTTCCTTAACAATCAAATTTGGAATGAAAAACAAGTCTGACAAAGTATGAAAAAAACTTAAAAAACAAAATAATTATAAATATAATATTGATCATTTATTTGGATAGGACTAACTAAGACAAGAAAAATAAAGTTTCTTTCGTCTCTTTTGGAACTCATTTTGAATTACTATGAATTATCAAAGCAAATAAGCATAAATAATAAACAATTTTATTATTTTAATATAAATAAATATATAATAAAACTAAAATTAGAAAAATTAAAAACATATATAAGAACAAAATCATGGCAATATAAACATCACTTGAGAGAAGATTTTGAGTTATGTAGTTATACAACCAAAATCAAATCAAAACTTTTTACAAAATGAGATAAATTGTATAAGAATGTTGCATTCTGTGGTATAAAAAGATCGAGTGAAATATACTTGATTATAAGAATAAAATATGACTTGAAATATCTTATAATGCTTACAAAACAAAGAAAAAAAAAATATTTAGAAAAGTTTACAATTGAGAACTTAATTAGATAAAGTTTTTACAATAACATCAAATGAATGTTTTTATCTAGATGAGACCAAATTTGGCATTACAACAAATTATTATTTCAAGTTACCATAATTAATAATAATTTATTATTTTAAAAAATAAGTAGATTTATATTAAAGTTGAAATAAGGTAAATTATTTGGGAAAGCTAAATTGCAAGGCCTTAAGGAGAATGAGTGTGTCATTCTCGATGATCAAATTAGGTACAAACTAAAATTTCTTATAATACATGCTAAAATAGAAAGAAAAGAAATATTTAGTAATAAAAAAATTATTTTATAGAGCTATTTGAGATGACTCTAATGATGTGGATTCATCTTCATAAATCCTTATTTCGAATTACTAGAAATTACCAAAGTTAATAAATATAACTTATAATAAAATATTATTTCAATATTAATAAATTATATATTGAAGTTGAAAAGAGACAAATTGAAATAATATAATGAAACTAAATCAAATAATGTAAATGTCACATAGGAGGTTATTGAGAGTTACATAGTAATATAACCAAATTAAATTAAAAATTTTGAAGACATTAAGAAGATTGATGGTAGCATCCTTGATAATCAAATTAAACAGAAATTAATAATTTAAAAAAAAGTACAAAAAACCGTTAAAAAATCTAAAAATATATAATGAAAATTTATTTATATAGAGCTTATCGAGACTATTCTAATGATGTTTGTTTCTTTTTTATCAAACATTATTTAGAGTTACAATAAATTACAAAATGTAAATAAGATAGATAATTATACATTTTTATTTTTTATATTTTTTAAACAAATATTAATGTTGAAACGAGTTAAATTGAAGCATATTTATAACACCAAAAAAAAGCAATGAGAAGGTCACATGAGAATAGAAATGATTACATAATAATATTACCAGATCCAAGCAAAAAATTTGAAGAAATGAGATAAATTATACAGGATATTTGCATTGCAAGATACTTAAGAGTTTGAATAGAATATCTTTTATTATCATGCTCATACAGATAAAATATTTTTGTAAGTATACAAAAATATTTGAAAATATAGAGATAAATATTTATTTATATGAAGCTTATCTGGGTTAATCCTATGAAAATTATTTCATTTTGATTAGATCACTTTTTTAATTACTACAAATTTTAAGAGTAAATAAGAATAAATAATCCTAAATTTTATATTTCAATGTTAGGTAAATATATAATAAAGCAAAATGAAGATAAAGTAATTCAATGTAGTTCCACCAAATCAAAGAAATGTAGATGTTTCATGAGATAAAATTATGATTAAAATAGTAGACAAAATAAATGAGAAACTTTTGAAGAAATAAGATAAACTAAGTGGAAAAGTTTCCCTCTAAGAAACTATGGAGACTGTATGTGGCATTGATGATTAAAAATCATGTATGTATGAAAATGCCTTCTAAACTATACAAAACTCATAAACAAAATATTTTAAAAAATAAAAAAATAATTATCTAATTCGATAGAGCGCTTTGATTAAAGTTTAATGATGTTTTGTTTTATCATTATCAGACCTCATTAGGAATTACTATGAATTAGAAAAATAGAAACAATAAATAGAAGTAAATTATTTTTGTAATATCAAATAAATTTATAATGAAGCCTAATGAAGGGAATTTGAAATTATTTAATATAACTATATCCAAACGATGTAAACGTGACATGAGAGTAAAATTAGGGCTTCATTGTATTAAAACACTACTAAAGAAAATATTTGCAAAAATGAGATAAGCTATATAAAAAAAATGCATTCATAAATAGTAAAGAGATTAAGAGTAATATTTTTTGACATTAAATTAGGTATGAATAAGAATGTCTTTTAAAACTTAGCAAAACTCTAGAAAATAATAAATTTTAAAAAACGAAGAGTTTGCTATATATATCCAATTAAAATCAAATAATTCCGAGAGAAGAGAAACTATACTTGAAAATTACATAATGAGACACAAGGAAGAATAAGTGTAGTGTCTTCGATCATCAAATATGGTATGATTTAAAAGGACTCATAAAGCATGACGAAGTTATAGAAAATAAAATATTAAAAATATAAAAATAAACACTTAATTAGATAGAACTTGTTAGCATGAGTCAAACAACATTTATTTTACTTAAATAGTACCAAGTTTTAAATTTCTTTGACTTATTAAAAATGAGTAAGAATAAATAATAATAAGTTATTATTGCAATATTTAGTAAATATATGTTAAGACTAAAATGAGACAAGCTAAAGAATTATGATATAATCAAATAAATGTGATATAAAGATCAAGTAATTTATGTTTCACTATAATAAAAATAATAGAAAAATAAATTGAAGCAATGAGATCAGTTGTATTAGAAAGTTGAATTCCAAAAACACAAAGGGGTGGATTATATCATTCTTGATTATCAATTAAAATATTTTGTAAAGCATGCAAATATCATAGAAAATAAATATATCCAACTATTAAAAATTAGTTGTTAATTTTGATTGTGTTTGTTAAGATGACTCCAACAACATTTTTTTCTTTAAACTATACGTCATTTGAAATGTTTATGTATTAAAAAATTAAAAAACAAAAAATAATTTTAAATTGTTATTTTAATATTAAGAAAGTCTATTTTAAACTTTAAATTAGTTAAACTAAAGCAATATAATATGTCCAAATCAAGGCAATAAAAAGGTCACAAAGACAAAATTTATAATTACATAGTAAAATAACTAAATAAAAGAAGAAACTTCGAAGTCATGACATAAATTGTGTGAAATAATTACAGTTCAAGATACTAGGGAGATTGAGTGTAACATTATCAATCATGAAACCAAGTATTAATCCAAATGACTTATAAAGAATGCCAAATCAATAAAAATTAAAATATTTAAAGATAATGAAATGACTATTTTATTGGATTGAGCTCATTAACATTTGCCAAATGAATTTTGTTTCATCATGATAATATTTTGATTTAATGAAATTTACAAAAGAAAAGAAGCATGAGTAGCAATAAATTATTAATTTATTATTAAATAAATATATGATTAAGATTAAATAAGATAAATAGAAGTAGCTTAATATTACCAATCAAATTGACATGAAAGTTGCATTATAGAAGATTTGGAGCAGATTTGTAATGAGATAAAGCCTACTACAAACTTGAATTCTATGATATTAATAATGTTGTTTAGCATTCTTGATCATAGAAAGATGCTTTCAAAGATGATAAGAACATCGACTATATCATCCTCCATCGTCAAATAAGGTACGAACTAAAACATTTCAAAAAGCATACAAATTCTTTGGAGTACAAAACATTTATAAATATAAAATTGAATATTTAATTCGATAGAACTAGACATATCAAGTGTAACATTACTTTTCCTTTATTGGATCTTTTGTCAAATTTTGTTTAATTCCTAAAGAAGCAAGCATAAATAATAATAAATTATTAATTTAACATTAAGTAATATATATTCAAGTTAAATTAAGAAAAAATGAAGTAAAGCAATGTAATGAAGTAATGTGCATGTAAATGTCTCATAAGGGAAGTTTAGAGTGATAGTGATATAACCAAATAAAATAAAAAAATTATAAAGTTTAGATAAATTGTAGAAGAACATTCCTTTCCAAGATAGTAGAGAGATTGAGTGTAACATCTTCAATCATCAAATAACAAATGAATCGAAATATTCTTAAAACATTCAAAATCCTTAAAAAATAAATTTTTTTAAAAATATAAAAATGAAAGTGTGATTGCGTAAATCTCATCGAGACATATCAATGACCTTTGTTGTGTCTAGATTCGACCTTTTTTGGAACTGCTAGAAATTACTAAATTAAATAAGAATAAATAAAAATAAATTATTTTCTTAATATTATGTAAATATATATCAAGTATTAAAAAAATAAATGAAGCAAATTTACTATATCCAAATGATAGCTATGTATAAATCTTATATGATAGGATTTATAGTTACATAGTAATGTTAAAAAATTAAAGCGGAAAGATTGAATAAATGTTATAAATTGTACAAGAACTATTCTTTCAAAGATACCAATGAGGAGAAGGTTATTGCCCTCAATTGTCAAAGTAAGAATCAAAATTTTCATAGTGTGCCAAAACTTTTGAAAAAATTTGTCATACAATGAGTCCAATGATATTTTTTTGTCTACATCAATGTCATTTAGAATTACTGTGAAATGGAAAATTAAATAGACATAAAAATAAAAAATATTTTTTTTATTTTTGAATGAATATTTTTTTGAAATTAAAATATGATAAATTAAAGTAATTAGTATAACTAAATTGAAATAAAATAATATTAATTTAATATAACATCCTTTATGGTCAAATGAAGTGTAAAATGAAATGTTTCATATAGAATAACAAAATAGAAGAAAATAAAAATATTTAGAAAAATAAAATTAATATTTAATTAGATAAGTGCATCAAAATGAGTCAGGCAACATTTTCTTCAACTTGATTAGTCATTGTTTTAAATAATAGTTAATTACCAAAGTAAATGTTAATAAATAATAGTGAAATTTTCCTTTAATAACAAAGAAATATATCTTAAAGCTAAAACGACAAAAACAGAATAAATGTATAACAAAATGTATGAGTTGTAAAGGTCATATTAGTTAAAAGCTCATGTTTCCAAATAATAGAACCCAATAAATTGAAACCTTTGAGAAAATTAAAAAAATATAATGCAAAGTTGAAATCAAAGGAATTAAGAAGATTGGGTGTAATAAGTGTGGTCATCCGGTGGGTACCAACCGAAATATGTCATTAAAATGATGTTTTAATTTGATTGAGCATCTCAAGATGATGCCAAAAATATTTGTTCATTATCGAGGGGACCTCATTTTGAATTAAAGTGAATTACAAATATAAATAATCATAAATAATAGCAAATTATATTTTATGTTAAGAAAAATTTTATTAAATCTAGGAATATTTAAATTGAAATAATGAAATATAAACTAGTTAAAGTAAACTAATGCCCACACAAGAGTCTATTTAAAGTTACAAAGTACTATCAAAAGATTGAAATAAAGTGAATGGAAAATTTCTTTGGAAAGTTGCATTCTTAGAAACTAAAGAGATCTAGTTTTACATCCTCTACCTACAAAACAAGTATAAGCATAAAGTACATGCAAACTCTAGAAACTAAAATATTTTAAAATATGAAAATGAATTACTATAAATTATAAAATTAATTTGAATTATCAAATTTAAAAATGATAAATTTTAAAAGGTTATTATTTAAATATTAATTTAGCATATATTAAAGTTAAAATTAAGAAGTTTGGGCGATGTGAATTTACATCTAAATCTATTCAATATTGATAATTTGTACAATAAAGTTGCATTCAAAGATACTATAGAGATCTAGTATAACAATCATGAGTGTTACTTCAAACATATTCCAAAATATTTTATAAAGCATGTAGAAGCATAAAAAAATAATTTAAAAAATTAGAAATGAATATTTAATAGAACAGAGCTCATTAGGAGAAGCTTAAAGACATTTTTTTCATATAAATTACGCCTTGTTATAAATTTTTTCAAATTTCCAAAACAAATAAGAATAAAAAATAATAATTTACTATTTTAATATTATATAAATGAAATATTGAATATGTAATTAGATATATTTAAGAAATATAGCATAACTAAAATATGATAATGCAAAAGTCATGATAGAAGAGACTAAGAATTATAAAGTAATATAACTAAATGAAATGAAGAAAGTCAGTTTATTTAAATAAATTATACGAGAAGGTTGTATTCTAAGATACTAGTTTGATCAAGTGTAAACTTCTTCAACTTCAAATGAGGTGTGATTAAAATGCCTCATAGGTTGAGGAAAGTGAAGAAACATAAAATAACAAATTTAAAACAATGTAATAGTCACAATAGAGGAGATCTTGTATTGTATGGTTAAGTTGCATTCCAAGATGTTGACACCCTAGAAACTAAATTCATGGACCAACAAATTATGTACAAATCAAAATGTCTAATAAATAATATCAAAATCTTCAAAAAAATAACATTTAAATCTATTCAAGTTAATATTTAATTAAATGTTTCCTTGTAGAGGAGTCCAATGGCTTTTGTTTCATCTTAGCTGAAGCACATTTTGAATTAATATGGGTCAACATGTAAAAAGGCATAAATAATGAAAAAATAATTATTTTATTGTTATGTATATAAATATCATGATTAAAATGAGATAAACTACAACAACATAACATATTCAGATCAAAGCAATGTAAAGATCACATTAAAGGAGATTTAGAGTTAGATAACAATATAACAAAATTAAAGAAAAAAATTAAATGAGTGAGGGAGCTCAACGAGATCAGTCTACCAGTATTTGTTTCATCTTGATCTGATCTTGTTTTAAATTATTATGAATTACGAGTTTAGATAAACAAAAAAAAAAAATAAATACTTATAAAAATTAATTAGAAATATTTCAAATTTGATATAAGGTAAAGTGAAACTTTGTAATGTAACAAAGTCAAATTGATGTAAAGGTTACAAGAGAGGACAATTAGGTCTCAAAAATAATATAACAAAACCTAGGCAAAGAATTTGAAGAAATAAGATAAATTCTATTAAAATGTTGCATTAAAAGATTCTAGGCAGTTCGTGTATAAAAATATCGTTCGTTAAATTTGCATGAATAAAAAACGTGTCTTAAAACATGTCATAACTTTAGAATATAAAATGTTTAAAAAAATAAAGTTAAATACTTAATTTGATAAAGTAAGTTGAGGTGAGTTTAATGATGATTTTTTCTAGATTGAACATTGTTTTTAATTTTAATTACAAGAGCAGATCATCATAAATAAAATGAAGTTATTAATTTAAACTTAAATAAATATGCATTATAGTTGACTTTAGATAAATTAAGGCAATGTAATATAATGAAATCTAGGTGATGGAGATATCTCATGTGCTTAGAGTTGGAGTAATATAGTAATGTAACAAAATCAAAGCAAAAAGTTGAAAAAAATTGTGACAAATTGTGTGAAAAAATGGCATTCAAAGATATTAAGGAGATCAAACATAACACTCTCAATTATGAAATAAATTTTGAATTAATGGATTTGTTAAACCATTCCAAATCCTTACAAAAAATATTTAAAGAGAAAAAATAATGTCTTTAAGAGAAAGTTGCATTAAAAGATATAAGCAGACCCACTATAAGATCGTCAATGATCAAATCTTGTATGAATTGAAAAATGTCATATAGCATGCCAAAATTAAAAAAATAATATATTTATAAACATGAAAATGAATATTTAATTGGATAAAGCCTATCAAAATGAGTACAATAACGTTTGTCTCATCTCAATCAGACCATGTTCAATAACACTAAGATTTAACAAAATAGATAAGCGTAAATAATTTGAATGTTGTTCTTTAATGTTAAGCAAATATATGTTAAAGTTAAAATGAAAAGAATTGAATTAATGTGATATGACAAAATCAGAGTGATGTAGTCCTACAAGAGTAAAGAATTAGTTGTTCATAGTAATAAAACAAAATGAAAGAAAACTATTTGATAAAATAAAAAAAATTGTACAAGAAATTTGAAGTTAAAGATTTCAAGATAATCAAATATAACATTCGTAATAAT
Organism: Vanilla planifolia; assembly: GCA_023846275.1. NCBI lineage: Eukaryota > Viridiplantae > Streptophyta > Magnoliopsida > Asparagales > Orchidaceae > Vanilla > Vanilla planifolia. The sequence goes on from JAIUJO010000140.1 coordinate 284,280, forward strand.
AAAATCAATAATAGATCAAATTATCTGATAAATAGCAAAACATCTTAGAATGCAAAAGACTAAAACAATAAAAAAAAATATTTAATTGGATATAGCACATCGATATGACTTGAATGATGTTTTTCCATCTTAATTGTACAACATTTGGAATTATTATAATTACCTTTGTAAATAAGAATTAATAATAAAAACACATTAACTTAATTTCAAGTAAGTATATAATAAAGTGGATAAAAGACAAGTTGAAGTAGTATAATATAAATTAATCAAACTAAGGTAAGGGTCATATGAGAAGAGGTATAATGTAACATACTAATATAGAAAAATTAAAGCAAAAACGAATTATTACTAAGATAAATTTTTTAGGAAAGTTCGACACTGAAATAGAAAATAGATCTTATGTAACATTTTTATCATTCACTTAGGTAAAATAAGAATGCATCATAAAGCATGTCAAAATGCTAAAAAAAAGTATTTGAAAATATAAAAAAGTTATCATATTGACATATATGTTCAAAGCTAGTGCAATGTTGTCAATTTGTTCTCCCTCAGAAGTCATTTGAAATTTCTATGAATTACCAAAATAAAAAAGCATAAAAAAATAAATAGTTATTTTGAAATTAAAATATTCATTAAATATAAAATAAGAGAAATTGAAGTAATGTGCTCAAACTAATTCAAATGATGTAATGATTGCATTAGAGTAGAATTAGTGTTGCAAAGTGAAATAAGTAAAAAATTTAGTAAAATGAGAAAAATTTATAGGAAATTTGTGATGAAGGATGCTTAGAATTTCTAGCACAACATCTTTGACTATCAAATCAAGTGTGAATCGAAATGACTCATAAACCATGAAAAACACCCAAGAAAATAAAATATTTCTGAATAATAAAATTAATATTCAATTGGATTTAGCAGATGAGCAATGGTTGACTGAAAGTTTTTTCTTTTAAGTTTGGCATCCTTTTTCATTACTATGAATTAAAAAATTTCATAAGAATAAATAATAACAAATAATTATTTTAATTATAAGAAACTAAATAGTAAAGCCAAAATGAGAGAAATTGAAGTGACATAATATATCAAAATCAAAGCAATATAAAGCTCACATGAGAAGAGATTTAAATCTACATTGTAATTTAACCTAATCAATGTTAAAGTCATAATCTAAGGTGATAAGGAGATCAAGTGTGATATACTAGATCATCAAATTATCTTTAACTTGAAATATGTTTTACAACATGCAAAAAACATAACAAACTTTTTTTGAAAAGTCTAAGATTGAATAATTAATTTGATAGATCTTATCAAGATGAGTAGAATGATCTTTGGATCATCTCAATAAAATATTGTAACAAATTAATATAAATTTATAATGCAAATAAGCATAATTAACAATAACTAATTATTTTAGTAGAAGTTAATATATATTAAAGTAAAAATAAAATAAAATGAATTAATGTGGTACAAGAAGTCAAGGCAATGCAAAGATCACATGATAGGAGATTTATAGATAAATTTTTATATAACAAAATCTAAGAAAAAACTTTTAATAAATTAGATAAATTGCACAACAAAATTACATTTGAAAATAATTAAATGTTTCAGTGCAACAATCATGATTGTCATATTCAAAGTGTTTGAAAAAGATTTGCTATGTATGACAAAACCTTAGATAATAAAATATTTGAAAATATAAATATTAATATTTTATGGTATAGTGGTCAATAAGATGATCCAATGATGCTTGGTTCTTGTTGATTATACCTTGCTTTCAATTTAAAAATGAAATAAACATAATAAAAATAAATTATTATTTTAATGTTATGTAAATATGCATGGAATCTAAAATGAGATAAATTGAGACAATGTAATATAACTAAATCAACATTATGTAATGTTCATAGGTACAAGGGTTAGAATTATATAGTATTATAACTAAACAAAATTAAGAATGTTGAATCTTGAATGTTAAATAACTAGTTATAGAAATATCATCTAATGTTTGACAAAAGCCTGGAAAAAAAATTTCTTAAACATGTAAAAAATAAATGGCTATGGCTCGTTGAGATGCATCCAACGAAGTTTATTTTTTTTAATTGTACTACATTTGAAATAACAATAAAGGTCTAAAGTAAATAAGTATATATAATAATAAAAAATTATTTTTATGTTAACTAATATAAATTGTAGAAAAAATATTATAAATTGAAGGAATGTAATATAAAAAAATTAAAGTGACGAAAATATCGCATAATATAAGGCTTGGAATTACATAGTATGATAACCAAATCAAATAGGAAAATTTGAAAAAATGTGTTAATTTATATGGGAAGTTTGCATTCCATGATATTAAGTGGATCAAGTCTAGCAACCTTGACCAACAAATTAGACATGATTAAAATGTCTCGTAAAATGTACCAATAGAATAAGAATATAGTGTCTAGAGATGTAAAAATGATATTTAATATGATGTGTTAGAGCAGTTTAGGAATTACTACAAACTATTAAAACAATGAAAGATAAATAATAAATTTTTCTTATTCTTAAGAAAAATAAATTTTAAAACTAAAAGAAGATAAATTAAAGTTATAACTAAGTCAATGAAATTTAAAGTTCACGTGATGTGAGATTTATTGTAATGGGGCAATATAACTAAGTTAAGAAAAAACTTTGATAAAATGTGATCAATTATATTGGAAAGTTGAATTCCAAGTTGCGAAGGAGATCACAGACAACATCGAGATAGATAGTGCACATCGAGATGAGGCTAATAACAATTTTTTCTCTTAATGGGACTTCATTTTGAATTGCTGCAAATCACCAAATTAAATAAGTATAAAGAATGATTAATTATTACTTTAATATTTATTAAATATTTAGTAAACCTGAAATGAAATAAAATGAAGTAGGTTAATATACCAAAATGAAAGCAATGTAAATGTCAGACAAGAGTGAATTCATGGAATCTAGTGAGATCAAGTTTAAAGCTTGCAAAACCACATGAACAAAAATTTTAAAACCTAAAAATGATTATTATTTGGATAAAGCTTATGGAGGTAACTACAATGACATACTTTTTAACTTGATTGCAAATTATTTGGTGTTATTGAGAATTTTTAGAGTAATTACACATAAAAAAAATAAATAATTATTTAAATATTTTGTAAATTTATATTAAAGCTTAAATGTCATAAATTGAAATAATGTAATATCCCATTTCTATAAATTTATTATGCAAGTCTACATCTCCTCTCATGTGACCATTTCATCACATCGATCATGTTACATTACATTTTTTTAAATTGTAACATTTTAGCTCTAGTATATATTCAATACATATTAAATTTATTATTAATTACTTTTTTTGTGCTTAAATATTATGTAATATAGAGCAACTAAAAAGATGGTCTAAACAAGAAAAATTGTACATCATTAGACTGAAGTTGATGTGCACTTCCAAATTAAATTTTAACTTTTATAATTAAAAAAATTTTATTTCTTATAGCTTTTAAATGCTTTAAGAGAAATTTATCTCATTTTTCAAATTTGTATTGTTTTGATTTTTCCATTTTAAAATGTAACACTAAATGTGCACCTTTGTCATTACTACATCCTTTTGATTTGTTTTTAATATATTTCTTCAATTTTTCTCATTTTAGCTTTACTATATATTTTCTTAATAATTTATTATTTATACTTATTTACTTTTTTAATTTTCTATAGTTTGAGTTGAGGGATTGATTGAGATGAAACGAGTGTTATTAACTCTTCTATTTAAGCTCTGTGAAATTAAATATTAAATTTTATATTTTTTAATATATTATTTTCCATGCTATTGGCAAGCTTTGTGAGAAACTATTATTTGTACCATATTCAATAACTAATGATTTTACACTCAATCTCCTTAGTGTCTTAGAATGTCGTTTTCTTGTACCATTTATCTCATTTCAACAAGTGTTTTGCTTGGACTTTAGTATATTACTATAAAACTCTAATTCTCCTCTCCTTTTAAATTTATATCATTTTGACTTAGATATATTGCTTTACATTGTGTATTTTCATTTAAACTTTATTATATATTTAGTTAATACTAAAGAAATAATTTATTTTAATTCTTATTTATTTGGCAATTTGTAAAAAGTATAAACGATGTCCAACCAAGATCAAAAAAATATCGTTGGACTCATCTGAACAAGTTATATTGAAATTAATGTTCATTGCTATGTATTTAAATATTTTATTTTCTTGTGTTTTTCCATCATTTATGAGATATTGAGATTTGTATTTCATTTAATTAATGAGAATGTTATAATAAATCTCTTAGTATTCTAGATGAAAGCCTAATGTAGAATTGATCTCATTTCTTAAAATGGTTTAATTTGATCTCATTCTACTACTATGAAAATCTAATTCTTCTCTAATGTGACCCTTAAATCACTTTGAATTTGTTGTGTTATATCATCAAGTTTTCTAATTTTAGAATTAATATATATTTAGATGATCAAGGAAGTTTTACTTCATCTTCTTAGTATGTTATTTAAATGAAAATTAAATTATAAAATGAAGATTTAGTTTGATAGATATCGTGTAGGAGAGTGAAACAATTTATATTTTTTGTCAATAAGATTTTGTTTTGAATTACTATGATTAACATTACTGAATAACATAATTATAAAACATTATTGGTATAGAATTTAATAAATTATTATTTTTACTAAAATGAGATAAATTGAAGCAATTTAAGATAGCAAAATAAAAAACTTGTAAAAGTCACACAAAAGAACATTTAGAGTTTCATAGTAAATTAAATATATCAAATAAGAAAATATTAAGAAATTAGATAAAGTATTAAAAAAAAACTTAATTCGAATATACTAAGGAGAATTAGTGCAATAGTCCCGATCATCAAATAAAGTTTTAATAGAAATATCTCATAAGAATCCAATAACCTAGTAAAAATATTTAAAAAATAAATATGATTCATAATTAATTAGATAGAGACCATCATGATGGGCTGAAATATTAATAAAGAATAATTTAGTGTTGGTTTAAAAAATTAAGAGATTATATATCAAAGCTATAATAAGTAAAACTAAAATAATATAATATAACCTAATCAAAGAGATGTAAAGGTCACACTAGAGGATATTTAGTGTTTCTTCATGAATATACTAAAATCTAAGTGAAGCATTTGAAGAAATAAAATATGTTTTACGAAACATTTGCATTATGATATAATAATAGCATCAAGTGTAACATCCTTGATCATAAAATGAAGTATGAATCTAAATAATTTCTAAAGAATTCCAAAATTATATAAAATAAAATATTTAAAATATAAAAATGGTTATTTTCAATAAATTGAGCTAATTGACATGGTCATAAAAAATTCCTTTTGTCACGACTAGTCTTCATTTAAAATAAATAATTATTATAAAGTTAAATTTAAGAATTGTAATAGAAGAAAATCAAAGTGATGTAGACAACACACGTGAGGAGATTTGGAGTTACATAATTATATAACAATGTCAAGTTAAAAAATTTGAAGAAATGAGAGATATTTAATGAGAAATCTTTTATAAATTACAATATCTCTAAAACTATGTTAAGACCAAAAAAATAAAGCATTTTAAAATTTGAAAATTATTCTATAATCTACAGAGCTCATCAAGATGAGTTTGATGATGTTATTTAGATCTTCATCAAACCTTCTTTGGAAATATTATGAATTAGTAAATTTAAAAACTTAAATTAGAAAAATAATTATTTTATTATTGAGTAAATTTATGTCTAAACTTAAAAAAGATAAATTGATACAATGTAATAATTCCAAGTAAAACCCTTACAAAGGTCACACGATAGGAGAATTAGAGATTTAAGTTGATATAAGGAAATATACGAAAATAATTGAAGAATTGAGCTGAATTGTATGAGAAATTTACATTCAAAGACACTATGATAATGAACTGAGGCATCCTCTTTCGTTAAATAAGGTAAAAGTTAAAATGTTTCATAAAATATGCCAGATTTATTGAAAATAAAATATTTAAAAATATTAAAAATTAATATTTAGTTTTATAGAGCTCATGAAGATTAGTCTTAAGTCATTTATTTTTTTTTGGTCAAATGTCATTTGGAAGTACTATAAATTTTGAAAGAAAATAATCATAAAAATATTAAACTATTATTTTGATGATAAGGAAATACAAATTAAGGCTTTAATGAGTAAAGTTGATGTAATATTACATAATCGAATTAGGAAAAATAATGATCACAAGACAAGAGATTTAGAGCTACACATTAGTACAACCAAATCAAACCAAAACATTCTAAGAAAAAAGATAAATTATACGAGAATGTTGCATTGAATGATATATTATGATCAAGTGTAGCGTTTTGGATCATCAAATCATGCATGAATTAAAATACCTCTTAATGGAAGTAAATGCTCTTCAAAATACAAAATTTTATAAAATATATAAAAGTAAATTTTTAAAAAATAGAGCACATTTGAGAAGAGTCTAACTACTTTAGTTTTGTCTCAATCAGGCCTCGTTTTGAATAACCAAATCAAGGTAATGCATTGGGACATGGATAAAGAATTCGAGTTTCATTATATTACAATAAAATCTACTTCAATACTTATAAGATATAAGGCAAATTGTTTGAGAAAGTAGAATTCTAGGATACAAAGGAAGTTGAGGTAACATCCTTAATTCTTAAATAAGGTAAGAATAGAAACGTTTTTAAAGTCTGAGAAAGTAATAGCATATAAAATATTCAAAAATATAAAAATGAATATTTAATACAAGAGATCTTCAAGGCGAGTCCAATAGCATTTGTTTTAAGTGATCATGCCTCGTGAAGAATTTCTACCAATTACCAAAGAAAATAATCATAAATAAGATATATTATTTTTCTTAAATATATATTAAAGATGAAATGACAAAAATTGAAGCAATTAATATAAGAACATGAAGCGCTACGAAGATCACATAAGAGAGGACTTATAGTTACATTATAATATAACTAAATCAAAGAAAAAAATTTGAACAATATAAGATGTTTTAAAATTATAAAATTGAATACAGGTCCAACAACATATATTCCACCTTGATTGGTACTCATTAAAATAATTTTTTATTAAAAAGTCAAATAAGGATAAATTTGGATAATTTATTGCTCTTATATTAGGAAATATTTAATAAAATTGAATTAAAGTAATTTAAATCAATATATATATATATATATATATATATATATATATATATATATATATATATTTATATCAAAATCAAAGTGATGTAAAGCTCAAATAAGAAAAGAATTAGAGTCATATAAAAATATTAAAATTTTAATGAGAAAAGTATTAGTAAATTTGATAAACTATATGGAAGAAAACAACTACAAATAATAGAGATATTGTGTGTCGCTTCCTTAATTATCAAATTAGTTTTAAATCAAATTGATTTATAAAGAAAGAAAGAAGTACTAAAAATAAATATTTCAAAATATAAAAATAAATATAGAATGTAATAGAGCTTATCAAGATGATTTGCACTTGATTGGTTTAGCCTCCATAAAATTTTTTTCAAAATTACTAAAATCTATTAAATTAAATAATAATAGATAATATTAACTTTATAATTCATTTAAAGATAAATTTTTATAATAAAAATTCAGTTAAATTGAAGTAATATAACATAAATAAAATAGAGAGATGTGAGGAACACATTAGAAAATGTTTTTACAAAATAAAATAACCAAATGAACATGAAAAATTAAAAAAAGAGGTAAATTATGTGAAAAATGACTTTTCTAAGATATTACGGAGATTGAGTGCTCCATTCTAAATCATCAGATAAAAGTAATTTTTAGCTGCATAGAGCTCATCAAACATGATAAGACCTCCTCAAGAGTTGAGGTAAATTACCAAAGTAAATAAGCATTTATCCTAATAAATTTTCTTTCTAATATTAAGTAAATAAAAATTAAATCTTAAGTTACGCAAATTGAAGCAATGTAATAAAATCAAATTGAAGAGTAACTTGAAAGAAAAATTAGTCATTCATTATATGACAACCAAATCATTGTGAAAAATTTAAGTAAATGATATTAATTTTATAAGAAAGTATTCCAATATACTGAGTAGATTGGGTGTAACATCATAAGTTACAAAAGACAAAAAATTTTAATGTCTCATAAAGAACGTCAAACTTCATGAAAAATAATTTTTAAAAATATGAACATGAAAGTTTAATTTGATAGAGCTTAGTGAGATAAGTTTAACAATGCTTGTTTCTTTTAAATTCGACCTTGCATTGAATTACAGAGAATTCAAAAATTAAATAATTAAAAAAAAATTTAATTATTTAATTAATTTGAAGTAAATAAATATTGAATTTGAAAAAGGATATTTTGAAGTAATTTAATATAACAAAAGTGAAGGCATGAAAAGGTCACATGAGAAGAGAATTAGAGTTTCCTAATATAATATTCTAAACGAAAGGAAAAATAAAGAAATGATTATTTAACAATAAGATTAAATCTTATAAAATAAAATTTTAAAGATATAAAAATAAATATTTCATTGATAGAGCTCACCAAGATGAGCACAACAATGTTTAGTTACTCTTGATCAAACCACGTTTGGTGTTATTGTGAATTACAATTTTAAATAAGCAAAAATTATAATAAATTATTATTTTATATTAAATAAAATTAATAATATTAAAATTACATAAGTTAAAGAGACGTAATAATATAAAAAAGAAGTAGGAAGTGGTTACAAAAGAGAAGTTTGAAAGTTACATAGTAATATCACCAACTAAAAAATAAAAAAAAATCAAGTATAGACATAAATTATGTGAGAAAATTGAATTCCATGATACTAAGGTGATCAAGTGTGACATCCTTGATTATCAAGTTAGGTAAGAATAAAAATGACCCTCAAGAAAATCCAAAACCATAAAAAAATATTTTAAAAAAATAAAAATAAATATTTAATTAAATAAAGCCCATTGAGATGAGTTAAACGACATTTGTTTTATCTTAATTAGATGTCACTTCGAATTATTATGAAATAACAATACAAAAATGGGTAAACAATAATACATTATTATTTAATATAAGGTAAATATATTCTCAAGAAATAATTAGATAACTTAAAACAAGTAAAATACCCAATCAAAGTGAACAACTTGAAGAAATGAAATTGATTATATGCAAAAGCTTGATTCCAAAAAAACAATGAGATACGGTGTACATCCTAGATCATAAAATTATATATGAGTCAAAATATTTCATAATACATGCTAAAAGTCAAAAAAATAAAGATTTATGTATATACATATGTAATATATTTAATTGGATACAACTCATTGTGATAAGTCTGATGATGCTTTCTTTATCTCAATCAGACATATTTTAAAATCAAGTTAATATTTGTTAAAATTGCAATCAGAAAATATGAAAAATATACTTTTCATAAATGAAAGTGATGGAATGGATATATGAGAGGTAATAATTATATAACCTAATTAAAGTACAAAATATAAAAAAATAAGAAATATTGAAGAGGAAAGTTGTATTATGTGATACTATTAAGATTGAGTTTAATAACCATGATCATAAAAAAAACTAAAAATCAAAATATCTCATAAATAGCAAAAAAATCATGAAAATATAGTTAAATATTTAAATATTAATAGTTAATTGGAAATAGTTATTCGAGATGGCCTTAACAACCTTTGTTTTTGTGATGATCAAGCTATGTTTATTTATTAAGTAAATAAATAATGATGCTAAAAATAAGATATATTAAAGAATTATAGTATAACGAAATTAAAACATTTTAAAAGTCACTGATTGGTGCATTAGATTTTTATAGCAATATAACAAATAAAATAAAAAAGTTTGAAGAAACTAAAAAAATTGTATGAGAAAGTTACATTACAAGAAACTAATAAGTTTGAGTGATGTCCTCATTCATCAAATCATGTCTTAATGGAAAACATCTCCAAATGCATGCCAAAAGAAAAGAAAATAAAGTAATCTATCATCTAAAAATGAATATTGAATTGGATATGGCGCATCTCAATAGGCTAATGATGTTCACTTCATCTGGATCAAAGCTCATTTAGAATGCTACGAGGTAAAGGACAAAAGATAGGAAATTTATTGTTACATTATAACATCAAGAAAGAAATGTGAAAAATCTAAAAAATTAAGATAAAGTTTTTTAATTTATTTAGATCATTTAAAATTTAATATATATTGACTTAAAATTAAAGTTCTAATTTAATATTATTTATATTTTTTGTTTGGTAAATCACAATAATTTAAAAGTAAGTTTGATGGAGAAGAAATAAATTTGTTAAATGTTCTTCCATAAGATTTATCCAATTAAATATTCTTTTTATATTTCAAAATATATTATTTTTAAAGTTTTTTCTTACTTTAAGAGAGATTTTAATTTGGAGTTTTGTTATGATTGAGGATAGTACACTCAATTCAGTTAGTATCTTGGAATGCAATTCTCTTATTTAATTTGTATCATTTCTCCAAATTTCTTTTAATTTGGATAAATTATTATGTAACTCAAATCTACTCTAATACGAACTTTACATTGCTTTTTTTTTGTTATATTTGTTTGCTTAAGTTTATGTAATTTTATGTTAAATGTATATATTTGCTTAATATTAAATTTATTTATGCTTATTTAACTCTCCAATTGATCGTAATTCTAAAAAAACTTTGACTGAGATAAAAAACTATCGTAAGACTCATTCCAATAAGCTCTTTCGAATTAAATATTTAATTTTCTTTAATAAATATTCTACTTGAAATAAGTTTTTTGATGTTTTACATGCCATTTTAATTGATAGCAAATTTGATGATCAAGACCACGAAGCCTGATATTCTTAGAATCATGGAAAGCAACATTCTTATACCATGTTCTCCATTATTCAGCTTTTTAGGCCTAAATTGGTGATATTACTGAGTAACTCTTTCTTTTTTGTGACCTTTGCATCCATTTGATTTAGTCATATTATATTGTTTCACTTTATATCATTTCAGCTTGAATATATATTTACATAATGTTAATAACATAATTTAATATTATTTAAAATTATTTATTAAGTTCATTTATAGTAACTCCAAATGTGGTTCAATCATGAAAAAAATATCCTTTTACTCGTCTTGATGAACTCTACCCAAGCAAGTAAACTTAGTTTTATAGCTTTTGATTATATTTTTTACGGATTTGGTAGCCTTTAAAGGCTGTTTTGTTTCACAATTGATAGGAGGACAAATGACGTTACACTCAATCCCCTTATTATTATGCAATGCATATTTCACAAGAACTTCGTCTCATTTCTTAAAGATGTTTTTCTCTAATTTAGCAATATTATAATGTAACTATAATTCTACACTCATGTGACTATTACATGTCTTTGATTTTGTTATATTACATTGGTTTTAACTATATTATTTTAACAACACTTTATTTTTACAATACATTAAAAAAATATCATATTTTTTATTTTTTCTTATTTACTTTAGCAATTCATAGTTATCCAAAAAAGGTTCAATCGAGGCAAAACAAGTGTTGTTTTACTCCCCTCATAATATTCTAACTAATTTAAAAATCATCTTCATATTTCAAATGTTTTTTATTTTTTTGGAAGATTTTCAAGTTATATCATTTGTATCTTGTTTGATGATCGATGATGTCATACTAGATCTCCTTAGAATCTTTGTAACTTTCTCATACAAGAGATCTGATTTCTTGAAATTTTTTTCTTTGCATTCTTTTTATTTTCCTATATTACATTTTTTCAATTTAGTATATTTTTTTTATATATATTTACTTAATATTAAAACAATGATTTAAAATTTTTTATGCATATTTGCTTTTGTAATTCAAGGTAATTTTTAATGAGGCCTGATGAAGGTGATATAAAAATCAATAGACTGATCTCGACAAGCTAGATCTCATTATATATTAATTTTTATCTCTTTTATTATTTATTTTTCATTTTTTATTAGAATTTTTTATTCAAATTATATTTGATAGTTAAGGATATTGCACTTAATCTCCATAATATATTAGACTGTAATATTCTTGCAAAATGATATTTATTTGTTTTGATTTTGTGCTTCAATTTTTTGTATTACTTTTAAGGTCTAATTGTCCTCTCTTGTAGGCTTTACATCAATTTGACTTAGTTATATTATGTTGATTAAATTTATCTCATTTTAGCATTACCATAACATAACATAATTTTAATAACATAATTTATTTTTTTAATGTTTTTTACTTTATTAATTCATATTAACTACAATTGAGTTTTGATTAAGATAAAATAAATACCATTAGGTTCATCTCGATATGCTTTATAAAATATATTTTTTTTATTTTAAGTATTTTATTTTCTATATATTTGGCATGCTTTATTGGACATTTCATTTCAAACCAGATTTATTGAATGAGGATTTTATACTCGATCTCCTTAGTATCTTTCATTGGATATTCCTTATGTAATTTATATCATTTCTTCAAAATTTTTATTCTTGATTTCATTGTATTATTATGTAACTCTAAATTTGCTCTTATGTGGCCATTACACGTTTTTGATTTTTTTTTTATATTGTTTCAATTATTTGTTTTCAATTTTAACATGTTATTGTTTAATATTTAATTTTTTTTTTATTTATTTATGTTTTTGTAGTTTTTTAATTCATAGTAATCCCAAATAAGATTTGATCAACTTGAAACAAACATCGTTAGACACCTTTTAATGAGATATTTCAAACTATATATAAACCTTTTTTTAATTTTGGATAGATTTTCTTAGAAGTTTGACACATTTTATAAGATTTAGTGGTTGAGGATGTTTTAATGGCTTGTTTTAGCATTAAAGGGCAAAGTTTCTATACAATTTATCTCATTTCTTGAAAAGATTTATTATGATTCTGTTATATTATCATTGAACTCCAATTCTCCTCTTGCATTATCTTAATCAATCTACTTTTTATTATAAACTTTTCAACTTGATATAAAAAATAATATATTGTTATTTATATTTGCTTACTCAGATCAGTTGTAATAATATAGAGCAAAGTTTGATTGATCAATAATGTTTTTTAAATTTTTTAAATGATATATCAATTATAGCATGTTTTGAAGATCAATGATGTTAAACTTGATCACCTTATTATCTTAGAGTGCAACTTTCTCGGCCACTTTATCTCATTTCTTGAAATTTTTTTCTTTTGATTGGTTATATAACTATATAACTCAAAATCTGCCATCTCATGCCGTTTACATCGCATTGTTTTTGTTATATTATATTGATATAATTTATCTCCTTTTAGAATTTATAATTATTTTCTTTTTATTAAAATAATATTTTAATATCATTTATTTTTGTTTAAGCTTGAAATTTTTAGAAACTACAAACGATGTTCAAGGAAGTTCAAATAAATTAAATTAGAGTACTCTCCATGAGCTTTATCAAATTAAATATTTACTTTTATATTTTTAAACATTCTTTTATTTTCTTTTAGCATGTTCTACAATGCATTCTTGACTCATACATGATTTGGTTATCATGGATGTTGCACAAAATCTTTTTAGTATATTGGAATACCACTTTCTCATAAATATTTTCTCGTTTCACCACATTTTTCTCTCTGATTTAGTAAGGATACATTATAACTCCAAACCTCATATCACATGACTATTACTTTGCTATGCTTTGCTTATATTACATTACCTCAATTTGTTTAATTTTAGTTATAATATATATAGACTTAAAAATAAAATAACAATTTATTATAATTTACGCTTATTTAATTTTGTAATTCACAGTAAATTGAAACAATATTTGATCAACATGGAATGAACATCATTGAGCTCTTGTTTTCATGCTCTACCAAATTTAAAATTTTTTTAAAATATTTTTATATATTTTATTTTATAAGCTATTAGCATAATGTAAGAGTCATTTTTATTAGTATATAAATTGATGATAAAAATTCTAATCTAGATCTCTTTGTTATCTTGCGATTGAACTTTCTCGAACAATTTAAAAGATTCCCTGAAATATTTCTATGATGAACTTGATAAATTTTTTTCAACTTATCTTATTTTAATTTTTTATATATGTCTTCATAATATTTTAAAAAATAATTTGTTATTATTTATACATATATTTTTGGTAATTTACATTAATTACAAATGAAGTCTATCTAAGAAAATGAATGTTATTTGACTCATCTCAATGAGCTCTCTCAAATTAAATATTTATATTTTACTTTTAATAATTTTTAGTTAAACTTTGCATGGTTTAATAGGTATCTTTATTTGCAACTAATTTGTGATTGAAGATGTTGTAGTAGATCTCCTCCAAATCATAGAATGTAACTTTACCGTGTAAGTTGTCTCATTTCCTGAAATCTATTCTCATATCTATTGCTTTGATTTAGATTTACTACATTGCATAAATTTTCCCCATTTTACCTTTAATATATAACACATATTGTTAAAGTGAAAATTTATTATTATTTTTTGCTTGTTTAAATTGGTAACTTTGGTGATTTCAAACAAGCTTCGATTTAGAGGAAATGAACATCATTAGACTCATGTCGACGAGCTCTATCCAATTATATAATCATTTTTATATTCATGCATATTTCATTTCATGTGATTTAGAACTTTTAAGAGGCATTTTAATTATTATGTGGTTTAGTGATCGAAGATGTTGTAGTCGATCAGTTTATTATCTTTAGATAAAAACCTTCCCACATGATTTATCTCATTTTTTCAAATGTTTCACTTTTATTTAGTATGTAATTATGTGACACAAAAAATCTCCTCTGTTATTTATTTTTAATACCATTATTTTGTTTTATTATACTACCTTAATTTATCAATATTTAACATTAATATATATTTACCTTTAAAGTAAATTGTTGTACTTATTGTTTTTATCGTTTTATAATTTGGAAGAATTCCAGATGTGGTTCGATCAAGATGGAAGAAATGAGTAATCTTCATGAACTCTATCCAATTAAATATTTATTTTCGTATTCTCAAATATTTAATTTTGATGGTTTTAGAGTTGTTTATGAGATATTTTGACTTACGAAAGGTTTGACTATTGAGAATGTTACAGTAAACCTTTTTAGTATCATTGAATGCAACCTTTTTGTACAACATTTCTTATTTCGTGAAATATTTCACTTTTATTTTGTTATGTTACTATACAACTCCAATTCTAACCCCTTGTGATGATTACTTCACTTTGATTTGTTGATTTTTATATTACATCAATTCACCCAATTTTTATTTTAAAATATGCTGACTTAAATAATTATTTACAATTTTTATTTTAAAATATTCTTACTCAAATGTTTCACTACGATTTTGTTGCATTACTATGAAACTTAAAATTTTATTTCTTTCTACCAATACTTTATTTTGATTTGCTTATATTAAATTGCATGAATTTATCAAATTTTTAATTTGAATAAATATTAACTTAACAATAAAATAACAATTTGTTATTACCTATGTTTACTTTTTTTAGGTAATTTGTAATAGTAGCAAATGACGTAACATTGATATGAAAAAGGAATCATTTGTCTTCTCTCTCAAGCCTTATCTATTTTAATAATAATGTTTATTTTTCACTTGTGTTCTATTTTCTAGGCATTTGGAATAATTGAAGAGATATTTTGATTTATACATAATTTAATCATAAAAAATGCTACATTAGAGCTTCTTAATATCTTGGAATGCATCTGTCCCATACAATTTGTCACATTTATTCAAATTTAACTTTGATTTTCTGTTATTATGTAACGCTATATTTTCTCTTTTGTGATCATTACTTCACCTTAATTTAGTCATATTAGTTTTCTTTATTTTACCACATTGTACCATTAATGTATATCTACATAATTTTAAAAAAATAATTTATTATTAATTATACGTTTTTACTTTTGCAATTCACATTAATTATAAATTTGGTCTAATTAAGGGAACCAAATATGTTGTTAGACTTTTCATAATGATCTCAATCATGTTAATATTCATTTCTTTAATTTTAAATATTGTTTCATTGGTTTTTTACAAGAGATTTTTATTTGTAATTAGTTTGATGATTGAGGATGTCACAATCAATCTTTGTAGAGTTTTGGAATGCAACTTTACCAAACAACTTATGTCATTTTCTTTATGATTGTTTTCTTTCATTTCCTTAAAATCTTCGGTAGCTCTAAATCTCCTCTCATGTATCTTTTTTATTCCTTTAACTAGTTTATACCACATTTCTTCAATTTATTTCTTTTTAGCTATAATATAAATTTATTTATTATTATAATAATGATTTTTTTTTGTTATTGTTACTTAATTTCATAATAAACATTATTGGACTCAAGTCAACTTGCTCAATATAATTGAAGAATCTTTTTTATGTTCATAAATATTTAAGTGTCATTGGTATTAAGAATTTTCCAAGTCATTTCAATTTGTGGAAAATTTGATAACCTATTATGTCATAGTCAATCACTACAATATCTTCAATGAAACTTTCTTCTACAATTTAACTCATATATTCAAATTTTTGTTTTGAATTGGTAATGCTATTATGAAACATTAAATATCATATAGTGTGACTTTGACATTGATTTGAATTAGATATATTACATTGCTTCATATTAATTAATTTTATGTTTATAAAATTTTGCTTAATATTTAAATTATAATTTATTATTATTTAAGAATGTTTCTTTTATAACTTCTAGAAATTTTAAATGTGATTCTATAGAGACGAAATAAATGTCATTGGGCTTGTTTGGATGAGCTCCATCATATTTATGATGAAGGATGTCAAACTCAATATCGATTGTTACTTGGAAATTTCATTTACAATATTTCACAATTCTTTAAATATCTCACATCAATTTGGTTGTGCTACTATTTAACTCCAACTCACATCTTATGTGATCAATACAATGTTTTAATTTACTTATATTAAGTTTCATGAATTTATATAATTTTAGTTTTAATATATATTAACCTAACATTAAGATAATAAATTTAAACAAGGTTTAATTTATAAAACGAAAGCACTGTTGGGAAGCTATCAAATGCTCTACTAGTTTAATATTCTTTTTTATATTTTTCAAGTATTTTATTTACTCTTTTTTTTTAGCAATTTAAGCGTCACAATCATTCATACATAATTTCATTATCAAAAATGTTACACTAGTGGATGTTAGTGTCTTCGAATGCACCTTTACGAATCAATTTATTACATTTGTACAAATTTAACTTTGATTTTATTATTTTATTATGTAACTCTAAATCTCCTCTTATGTGACCATTACATTACCTTGACTTGGTTGTTTTAGTTTTATTCAATTTTTGTTTTATAAAATTTCATACGTATCAAATTAACATTAAAGAATAATTTATTAATATTTATTCTTATTTTTTTTGATAATTCCAATTAATTACAAACGTGGTCCAATTGAGAAAAAAATTTGTTATTTGACTTATCATGATGAGCACTATTAAATTAAAAAAATTGTTATTTTAAAATATTTTTTACATTTTTGGCAATCCTTACAAGGAATTTTGATTCATAAGAGATTTTATGATCATGGATATCACGGTCAATCTACTACGAACCTTGGAGTATGACCTTACCATTCAACTTATATGATTTCTTTAAATGTTTAGTTTCATTTACTTAAATTACCATGTAACTATAAATCTCCTCTTATGTGGCCTTTGCATTACATTGATTTGGTTGCATTGCATTGAATCAATTTATCTCATTTTCGTTAATATATGTTTAATTATTAATAAAAGAATATTTGTCATTATTTGTTCCTTGTTAATTTAATTGTAAACAATGTTGGACTCATGATAATGAGGTTTATATAATTAAATAGTGATATTTATACTCTTAATTGTTTTATTTTCTATGGTATTAGAACATTTTATAAGTTAATTCAATTTGTGCATGAATTGATAATCAATTATGATAGAATTGATTACTCTAGTACCTTCGAATATAATTCTTTCCACAATTTCTCTCTTATCTGTGGAATTTTAATTTTGATTTCATATAGTTATTGCTTAGCTCTATAACTCATCTTGTATAACTTGCACTTAGATTTGAATTGGTTATATTGCATTTCTTCATGTTATATATAATTTAATCTTTAATATAAATCTAATAATAATTTATTATTATTCAAGGTTTTTCCTTTTGTAATTAATAATAATTCTAAATGAGGTATGTTAGAGATTAAATAATTGTCATTATGCTAGTATTTTGTGTTCTATCTAATTAAACATTTATTTTTATATTTTGAAATGTTTTTTCTATATCATTAGCATGTTTTATAAGACATTTCAACTTGTAGAAGAAAGGGTCATTGAGAATGTTACACTCTATCTCTTTAGTATGTTAGAGTGCAACTTTCATGCTTAATATTTCTTTGTTCTTCAAATTTTTCACTCTATTTTTTTTTTGGTACTACGTAACTGCAAATCTCATCTGATGCGACCAATACTTTGCTTTGATTTGCTTACACAAATATGCATCGATTTTTGTAATTTTTTTAATGTATGTAGACTTAACATTAAAATAATATTTTTATTTTATTAATGTTAATTTATTTTTTTAATTTGTAATAAATATAAATTATTTTTTATTGACATGAAACAAGCTTTATTGGGCTACTATCCAATACTTTATCCAATTTAACTTTCATTTTTAGATTCCTCAAGCATTTTATTAATTAAATTTATTGAATAATTTAAGACACTCTTTTTTTTCCTAATTTGATAATAAAATATGCCACACTAGATGTGATTAGTATCATGGAATACATATTTTTTTAATAAATTTATCACTTTTGTTGAAATTTGATTTTGATTTGGTCATATTACTATGTTATTTTAAATCTTCCGTTGTGTGACCATTACATTGCCATTATTACATTATAATACTTTTCATTAATTTATGTCATTTTAGCTTTAATGTTTAAATCTATGTAATATTAAAAAATAATTTAATATTATTTACACTTATTTACTTTTGTAATTCACATTACTTGTAAATGAAGTTTAATTCAGAGAAAAAATGTTATCAAACTAATCTTGATATACTCTATCAAATTAAATATTCACTTTATACTTAAATAAATTTTTTATTTTGGTAATCTTTTCCCTTGAGCTCCTCAAAAGCTTATAAAGAAACTTTATAAATCAACTAATCTCATTTTTTAAAATTATTGGCAATCTTGTTATTATATTATTATGTAACAAAAAATCACCTCTTTAGTGGCCTTTGTAATTTTTTTGTTAGTTATGTTATATTACATCACTTTATCTTTTTTGTAACTTTAATACATCCTTGCTTATTATTAGGATAATAATTTACTATTACTTATTCTAGTTTAATTTTATAATTGTAATAATTTCAAACTAGGTTTGATTAAAGCATATAAAGCATCATCATACTTATCTACAAGCTGTATCCAATTAAATAATGATTTTTATATTCTTAAACTTTTTTAATTATACCAAAATATTTTATAAATTATTTTAACTCATGTATGATTTAATTATCGTTGGTGTTATAGTTGATCATCTTAGTATCTTGGAATACAAAGATTTTTCATTATTTATAATCTTTTTTTTAATTGTCATTTTGATTTCGAAATGTTTCTATATGACTCTAAATCTCATCTTCCTAGGGCTTAATTTAAAATTAAGTTTGCTATATTACATTTCTTTGTATTATATATTTCTCCTTTAATGTATATTTATAAAATTATAAATTAATGGTTTATTATTATTTATGCTTATTTTGTTTTATAATTCATAATAATTCAAAATGATATCAAATAGAGACAAAACAAAGAACATTCAACTATGCTCAATGAGTATTATCATATTAAATATTTACTTTTAATATTTTTAAATATTTCTTTATTATTTTAGTACACTTTATAAACTATTTTGATTCGTATATGATGTCATGATTGTGGATGTCACACCTAATCCTTTTAATTTCTTGGAATGCTGCTTTCATTTACAATTTATCATACTTCTTGGATGTTTTGTCTCTGAATTAGTTATATTATAATGTAACTCAAAATCTCCTCTTTGTGCGACCTTTACCAAGATTTGATTTTGTCATATTACATTTCTTCAATTCTTGCATTTGATCTTTAACAAGAATTTAATTTACAATAAAATAGTAAGGTATTATTATTTTTGCATATTTAATTAGATACTTCATAGTAATTCCAAATGACGTTTTACTTTATAATCCATATTGTGTAACCTTCACATTGTGTTTAATTTTTTTATATTAAATTGCTTAAATTTTTTTAAAGTTTCACTTAATTTTACTTGATATTAAAAATAATTTTATATTTACTAGAGCATTTTTGCTTTGATAATTCACAATATTCATAATGATGTTTGATTTAGATGAGACAAACATCATTGCTTTGGTCTTGAAGGGCCCTACAAAATTAAAATTTTATTTTTTATTTTCTTTACATGTTCTTTTAAGCCGTTTAGCCTATGGTTTAGGACATTACAATTCTTACATTTATTAATAGTAAAAGCTTTGCACTCAATCTCAATAGTATCTTTGAATTCAGCTTGTCCGTAAATGTTATCTCATATTTTTGATGTTTTTGTTTCTATTTGTTTAAATTATTATGTACCCCGATCTCTTTAGCCATGTGAACTTTAAATTCCTTTCTTTTGCAAATATTATGCTACTTCAATTTAATTTATTTTAGCTTTAATATTTGTTTATCTAATATAAAAAATTTTAATTATTAGTTATTTATGGTTATTTAATTTGCCAATTAGTTGTAATTTGAAATGCAAATTGATTGCGATGAAATGAACATCATTATTTCTAATTTAAAATGCAAAAGTTTTTATATTTCTTTATATTTTATTTTTTAAAGTTTTGGCTAATTTTAAGAGGTTTTTTTTTATTCTTCATTTTTAAATAACAGATATTAAACACAATTTCTTTTGTATCATGGAATGCAACTTTCTTGCATAATCTATCTTATTTCTTAAAATGACTTGCTTTGATTTGGTTATATTACTACTTATCTCTAAAGTTCCTCTAATATGTCTTTTATATCACTTATATTTACTTAAAATCTTCATTTGGATAATGTTAAGATAATAATTTATTTTTATTTATAGTTATTTACTTTCATAATTCACTTTATTTACAAAATGAGATCCATTCAAGAAAAAATGTCATTGAACTCGCCTCAAAAAGCTTTATCAAATTAAATGTTCATTTTTATATTTAAGTATTATTTTATTATTTTGAAAACTTGCTAAGGAATTTTTATTTGTAACTAATTTAATAATTGAGGGTGTTGCCATTGCTATCCCTATAATCCTATAAACCAAATTTACAAAAGAACTTATCTCATTTTGCTAATTTTTTTTACATTATTATGTGACTCAAAATCACTGATTATGTGTCCTTTATAACATTTCGTTTAATTATATTATGTTATTTCAATTATTCTTATTTTTATTAATATCTATTTACTTAGTATTAAAATAGTAATTTATTATTATTTATTATGATTCACTTTAGTAGTTCCAATAATTTCAAACATGATTTCATTAAGATGAAATAAACATTGTTGTACATATGTGAACAAGCTGTATCCAATTGAATAATCATTTTTAATTTCTTAAATTATTTTCTATTATTTTTAATTATTATGCAAATTTTTAAATTCTTATACGATTTGATGATCGATGATGTAGCAGTTGATTACTTTAGTGTCTTCGAACGCAACTTTTCCTTACAGTTAGCTTCATTTTCTTAAATTTTTATTTTGATTTTTACATGTTACTACATGACTACAAATCTATATTTAGTGACCCTTGTTTTGATTTAATTTTGTGACATTGCAATTTTTCATATTATATAATTTTAGCTTTAATGAATATTTATTAATAATAAAATCATGGGTTGTTATTATTTATGCTATTTGCTTTTGTAATTTTAAGTAATTTTAAATGACATCTAATCAAGACAAGACAAATATCATTGGCTCTACTAAATGAGTATTGTCCTATGAAATATTTGTTTTTTATATTTTTAAAATTTCATTCTCTGTTGTTTCGGTGTGCATTATGAGCTATTTCAATTGGTATATGATTTAATGATTGCAGATATTGTGCGGTTGTTAATCCCTAACCAAGGTACTTTATTTGATGATAACAAATCCTAAGTATTTATAATGAATTAGGTTTAGTGAATTTTTAGATTCTAATTGGCTAATGCTCGTATTCATAGGAGAATTAAAGAAGAAGAGATTAAAGTATGATCTAATGAAAAGGATCTTGGTGGATGTTGAAAATAATGAAGAAATAATTTTTGACATTAATTTTAGGTATTTTAATACCTTTTTAGAATGTTAAACTCTATTAAAATTATTTTTAGGGCACAAAAGTTTTACTTAACTTTCATCTCCAATATTTTGATCATCATGTTTAATTGATTATCTATAATACATGTTTCTCAAGAATTTTATTAATATCTTCAAAATATTATTATTTAGAAATGATTTAATTTAGAGTACCATAAAAAAACTAATTACGTTCCCAATAAGCACTTGCTATTCATCATTTGCTACAAATTGAGAACATATTATCCAATATGCATAATTAACCTTTGAATTACTTGCATATGTGAGTGATGATTTCCCACACAAACAAAGAGGCACCCAACATTGAAATTAGACCGACTCTAGTGCATGCCATAAAGTGTATATTGTTAAAAAAGCTTTTCAAACACAGCATGTGGCACTTAATGTATTGTTTTGCTATACAACAAGCATCAAAATTAAAAGACTAACTTGAGTCAATTGATCATAGATTTTCATGAATGAGTAGTAGCCATGTTATATAATTCTCCAACCTACTAAATCTTGCAGCCATCCAATTGCAAAATGTCACTATTGCTGGGTTCGTATTTCCTCTGGGAGCATAAATGAAATGGCTAAACTAGACTATTCATAAGCGCATTTAGCCATTAGAATATGTCTAAAAATAGGAGAATTTTTTAGAAAATATTTTTATGAAAAGTTTTACAAAATTTTAAAAAGGAATTCCCAACTCACGACCTTAAAGCAATTCATAGCCATTGTTAATTGTCATCTCCTTACATTACTCTTTTCTTCAATGAACTCTAAATTTATTAATTCATATTCCAATCTATTAAGCTTTAATTTTCTCATTTTATAGCCCATTAAATCAAAATAATTGTGAAACATTAATTGTTTTTTTAGGCATAAGAGATTATTTTTATAGATTTTTAGCATTATTTTCTTTCCCTTTTTGCGAATTCTTTTTTTATTGTTAGGCTATCATAATTTATTTTATGTTCTTATCATATGGATTTAGCCTATCCTTCTTTTGATGAATGGTTTATATAGTTTTTTTGTTCCTAATTTTTGTTGAGATCTAGGTTTTATTTCGAGCCAAACCACCTATAAATTTCTTTTGTGTATGTTTTAATTTTCGTGCTTTATTATTTAAAAATATCTAAAGCATTATTATGAAAATAAAAAAACTTACATATTTTTAAGAAATCAAAATTATTAATTTTAGTAATTCATCCCTTTTTACTGAATAACATTTCAATTGGTATTAAAGCAAGGTCCATTTTAGTGAGAAGAAACTCTTTAGGAGATTTATGACTCAACTAGATTGTGTTAAGCTGCATCTTCCAGTAGAGCACAACTCTTTTGTGGTGATTATAACTTTTGTACCTAAACCATTTTTTGAAGTGGAAGATAATGAAAACATATAGTGTAATTAAATGATAGGGCTATAAATATTTTACATTGTGCTTATAAAATTATAAAATTTAATAGAATCATAAATTTAGAAATTTCTTATGAAATTTTGCATAAATATGATGTAATATATAAGGACACTTTTTTAATTAAGGAAAACAAAATAAATATGATGGCACATGACAATGAGTTTTTTAGGATGCTTTCAAATAAGTCCATCAAAAGCATGTTTACTAGAT
The DNA here is from genome assembly GCA_023846275.1 of Vanilla planifolia. Taxonomy (NCBI): domain Eukaryota; kingdom Viridiplantae; phylum Streptophyta; class Magnoliopsida; order Asparagales; family Orchidaceae; genus Vanilla; species Vanilla planifolia. Next base: position 308,417 of record JAIUJO010000140.1, read on the forward strand.
TTATAAACATTACTAATCCACTTGCTAGGTTTTCATAGCTAATTTCATTGAATAAATAATAAAAGAAGATGCTACAAATCTCACTAAAAGGGTATAACACATTGGCCACCATAATGAAGATATCCAAATATATTTCTATGATGACAATAGATGACTTCATGGGTGAGCTCACCATAAATGAGCCAAAAATAAAGAGTAAAAAAGGAGAAGAAAAATTAATTAAGAGAATAAAACATAGAAGATGGAAGAACATAGAGCATTCAAGATGCCAGAAAGAATTTCAAAAGAGAAAACCATTGATTACGTTTGTATAGCTTTAATTTTGAAAGATTTATCTATGGATTTTAATGATGTAGAAAAGTATAGAAATAAAAAGTCTAATGAAGGATAAGAAAGAAAAATGAAATTATTTTTCATGAACATGGAAGGCTAGGAGATTATTACACCAAGATGTTATGTCATGAAAGAAGGAGTTGTGAAAAAGAGAATGAGATGAAGAAAAGTTAGAAAAAGAAGAAATTATTGAAATTAGCTTGGAGTATTTCAGAAGAAACATGTACAAGTGAAGATGAGATTAATGATTATTGATTCTTTTGAGTGATCACTAATGAAGAGTGTACCCTTAAATGAGAAAGTGGTAGATAATTCAAATGAAGAATTAGCTAAATAATTGCTTTATGTTTGCAAAATGTTTGTTGGTTTGAGCAAAAAAAAATATGAGAAACTAAAAGATGACATTGTGCATCTACCAATCTTTTGTGATGAAACAAAAAATAACAATGATGTCTTAATACAAAAAGTTAATGAGCATGCTTTCTTAGAAAAAGACTTTAATGTTTTTAAATCTTTGCCCTGTAAATGTTTATTTCTAAAAACAAAATCAATTAGTAGAGATTTTATACATGTTATAAGATTTTATATGCACAATTTTAATGATAATATTAACTTACCACATGATTATAATAAATTTATATGTAACTATTACATAGTTTTAGGTCAACATTCATATGAAAGGAGAACTAGAAATAAAATTCGCTAAAACTATCCTATTTATGCATTGGTAATGAAGGCAAATGGTAATTTAATTACTCTTAAATGTGCTAGAACCAAAATGCCTTCTTTACAAGGTAGAGGAGAAGTGGTTTTAGGATAGTAAGTGGTCAAGTCACATGACACGAAACATCAAGCTATTCACCAAACTAAAGGAAATAATTACTAGTTGAAGCCTTACATTATTAATTACTAAAGTTTTATTATTTCAAGGCTTAAAGCATAATTTACGTAGCATTAGTGAACTTTGTGACAATGGCTTTAGTATTTGATTTGATACTAATGCATGTAAAATTAGCAAAAAATGAAAATATAATAATTATTACACCTACAAGAGATAATATTTATTTACATATTTAAAAATTATAAATAATTCTAAAACAAAATATTTTGCATCATATGCTAGTGACTCAAATTTATGGCATAGTAGATTTTGTAACATAGTACACATACATTAAGAAAATGGTTAAAGCTAACTTAATAAGAGGTTTAACTGAATTAATTTTTTTAGATAATTTTCTTATGGACAAAGAAATTTAAGAAAAGCAACAAATGCAAGCTTTAAAACAAAGAACAATGTCACTTCAAAAAAGATTTTAGAACATGTACTTATAGGCTTTTTTGGAAAAATACATCCCATCGACTCAAGATGTAAAAAAATGGTTTAGGTATAGTAGATGATTGTTCTATTTATACATAGGTTATTTTCCTAAGAAAAAAGAGTGAATTGTGTAATCAATTTGAAATATTGATAACAAAATTGCAAGATAAGCTAAGTCAAAACATAATTCCCATTAGAAGTTATAACGATAGAGAATTTAGAAATGATGAATATAACAGGTATTGTAACAATAATAGAATGTCCATAGATTTTTTGCACAGATCTACATAACAAAATGGTGTAATGGATAGAAAAAATGGAACTTTATTAGGATTTAGCAAGAATTATGTTGAATATGTATGATACATAAAAATTCTTTTGGATAGAAGCTGTCTTTACAACTTGTTATGTTTCTAATGGAACACTTTCTAGGCCCATATCAAAAAATTAGCATATGAATTAGTATTTAATAAGAAACTAAATATTGCTCATTTACAGGTATTTTGTTGTAAATGTTACGTTTTAAATAAAGAAAAATGAGAATTAAGAAAATATGAACCAAATTTAGACAAGGAAATCTATTTAGCATATTGATTCAATGATAGCGATTATAGAGTTTACAATAAAACTACTAATCAAATAAAAAAATAAATACATGTAAACTTTAACAAATGAATAAATAATGTAAATATGTATGTTGAACAAATAGAATTTGAAACATTTATTTTAAGAGACTCTCATGTGACACAAATAAGAAAAAGGAAATAATCAAAGAAAATTAAACTCCTAAAAATTTAACATGTAGTAAGGATCATCCCAAGGATCAAGAAATAAGACAAATCATGGATAATGTTTAAATGAGATCTTTATCTACTTTTATTGCAACATTTGAACTATTCTTATTAGAAGAGACCTTAAATAAAGTATTTTGGTTGATAGCCATCAATAAAGAATTCAATAAATATGAAAGGAATTGCATGCAGTAGTTAACCTTTATACAATTAGTTAAGAGTATAATTTGAGCAAAATGGGTCTTTAAAAATAAACTTAATGAAAATGGAAATGTATTTAAAAAAAGAAAGGTTCGTTACAAAAAGATATAGTCAAATTGAAGGTATAGATGTTGAAAAACATTTGCACTAGTAGCAAGGTTTAAGATAATAAGAATTTGGTTAGCTTTTGCTTACTATAAGAATTTTAAACTATATCAAATCGATGCTAAAAGTGCATTTTTAAATGCTCATATATGTGAAGAAGTTTATATAGGGAAATCCTAATGTTTTAAAATATATGATAAAATAGGTCGCATATATTGGTTAAATAAAGCTTTAGAGGAATTTGAGAAAGCACTTAGAGTAAAAACAGATAGCACTTTATTTATTAAAAATAAAGGTGAAGATCAACTTATTTGCCAAATATATGTAGATGACACAGTGTTTGGGTCAAACCATAAAAATTGTGTAAAGATTTTAAAATCTAATGAAAAATGCATTTGAGATGAGCTTAATAGAAGAGTTGAAAATCTTTTTTGATCTTCAAGTTAAACATACTCAAAATAGCTTTTTCATATCATAGACTAATTATAATTTAGAATTATTAAAGTAGTATGGGTTTGTGAATGTTAAACTTAGGGACACAACCATGGCCACCAACACACATTTAGATAAATATGAAGAAGGAAAGCTTGTACATAGTGAAATGGATAGAGGTCTAATTTGTTCACTTTTATATCTTACAACAAGTATATCAGAAATAGATTATAGTGTTTGTTTATATGCTAAATTTCCAACATTTCCTAAAGAATCTAATTTAATATCAATGAAACACATATTTGGACATGTATAGTTTGAATAAGTTAATTAGAATTTTTTTTTATCAATAATATGATCGAAATTTTCAATAAAGAGCATTTTCAAATGTAGATTGTGTTGGAAAAAGACTTGCTAGAAAAAGAACAAGTTATTCATGCTAATGTTTAGGAAATTCTCTAATTTCGTGGAGTGGTAAGAAGCAAAATTGCATTGCACTATGTACCACAAAATCTCATTTGTTGTGATAATTAAAGTGCAACAAGTTTTAGCAAAAATACAACTATCTATTATAGAGCAAAATATATAGATATTAGATATCATTTTATAAGAGGGCGCATTATACTCGGCCATGTTTTATTTGAATTTATGAATACTAATGATTAGTTGGTTGACATTTTCATAAAACAATTAGATTATGATCAACATACAAAACTTAGATTGAGTTTTGGACTGTTAAATCTATTTGAGTGATAACAAAAAGGGGGAGAGAATAAATATTGAATTAAATTAAAAGATAGAAGTATGCAAGAAGGGAGTCATATTCTTGTTACAGAATACATGTAAGTGGAGTTTCAATTTAATTTTTTTATATAGCAACTTTTTTTATCTATTTTTTTAGAAGTTTTAAAATCTTTAAATTATTATATAATTAAGCCCTAACCATTGTGCTTTATTTGATGACAAAAAACCCAATGTATTTCTAATCAATTTGGTTTAATAATTTTTTAGATTCTAAATAATTGATGCTCATATTCATGGGAGAATTTAAAGAAGAGAAGCTAAAATAAATTCTCATGAAAAGGATCTTGGTGTAAGTGGCAAATGCGAAAGAAATAGTTCTTGACACTACTCTTTTATATTTTGAATTCAATTTTAGAATACTAAGCCTCATTAAAACAAGTTTTTTAGGACAAAATTTTAATTCAGTTTGATCTCTAATATCCTTATTTACCATCTTTGATACGCCATCTAAAATATATATTTCACAAACATTTTAATAGTGCCTTCGAAATCATGTTATTTAGGAATTATCTAAATAAAAAATTTAAAATAGAATAAAAAAATCCTAATTACCTTCTTAATAACTACTCGCTATTCATCATTACTACATTGTTCAGTTTGAGTTGGAGAATGAATCCAAAGCCCGTTCAACACATTCGGATGTAGCTCGAATAAGGAACATATTACCAATATGTGTAATCCCACACAAACTAAGACGTTTCTAACCTTGAAATCTATACAACTTTAGCACTCACCAAAATTCTTATATGGTGAAAACTGCTTTTCAAATCCACCATATGGGATTAAATGTGTTGCTTTTGATATGTAATGAACTTCTGAACAGTAGGAGGGGCATGAGCTATCTGATCATGCAATTTTGAGATGGAATGTTGACTATTATATATAATGTTTCAAACTGCTAATTCATTCGGCCATGGAATCACATAGTTTCATGTTCACACAATCTATATTTCTTCTACACCATAACTTAAATGATGTCATCAAATCTTGATTCTGACATATTTAACCCAATCAAATGTATGGGTCTAAAAGGAAAATATTAAAATCCATCTATTTGTCTAGCAATTTTTTTAAAAATATTAATTTCCTAATTAGAAAATGTGGAAGTAAAAATGATGTTAAATTTGATGTCTAATAAATGCTTTTTGATATTAGATGATATCTATAAATAAGATTATGTCTTAGCAAGATTTTGAAGAAAACTTTTAGAAAACTCCAAAGAAGATTGCTCATGTCATCACTTCAAAGCATTTCATAGACATCACTAAACGTCGCTTCCTTATAGTTTGCTTTCTTGAATGAACTCAAAATTTCTTTATTTTTCTTCAATCAGCTTAGGTGTTTTTCTGTTTTATCGCTGATTAAATTAAAATAATTGTGCCATGTTTAACATTTGTCGTGCATTGGAATTTACTTGTATGAATTTTCATCTTTTTTTTCTTTCTTCTTTTTGGTAATTATATTTTGAAGTAAGGCTATTGTACCATGCTTAATATTTTTATTGTTAGGATTTAGTCTACCCATCTTTTGATGAAAGGCTTATATAGCATTTCTTTTGCCATTTTTTTATCAGGGGTGGATGTAAGCTTGATTTTAAGTAGAACAACCTAAAAATTGCTTGTGCATATGTTTAAATTATTCTATCTTACTATTTAACAACAACTAAATCTCTATTAACATAATAAAATTTAACATATTTTGGGAAAATGAAAATTATTAATTCTAGAAATTCATCCCCTCTTATTTAACAACATCTTAGATATCATAATCAATCCCATTAATATATGGATTGCTACCTAGTAATAAAATTATAAGTTGTTATTATTTATGCTAATTTAAATGGATAATTCGTAACAATTCCAAAAGATATTTGATCTTGACAAAAAAGATTTTTTAGGCTTGATTCTTTAGTATTTTGCAATGTAACCTTGCTATATAATTTATTGCTTTTGTTCAAATAGATTTTTATTTTCTTATATTTCTAAAAAGCTTTAATTCTCTTGTCACTAATAAATGCTTTCATGCCATTATATTAGATTATTTCAATTTGTTTAATTTTAGATTTAACATATGTTAAATAAATGTTGAAATTATAATTAATTATAATTTATGTCATTTTCATTTGTAATGGGTGGTAATTTGAAGCAAGGTTTGTTCTTTATGCAGGAGACATACTTTGGGCCATCTCCATAAGCTCTAACAAATTAAATATTTTTGTCATATTTTTAAATATTTTAGTTTCTTTATTTTGGAATTCTTTATGAGTCGTTTTGATTTCTACTTGATTAGATTAAAACGATATTATGCTTAATTTATATAATATCCTAGGATACAATTTTCTCATAGAAGTTATCCCTTTTCTTCAAAGTTTCTTTTTAATAAGATTATTTTACTATATAACTCCAAACAACTTATTGTGTAACATTTGCATCATTTTTATTTTGATATATTACATTGTTTCATTTTTTTTAATTTCAATTAAAATTTGTATTTACTTGATATTAAAATAATATTTTATATTTATTCAAGCATTTTTTCTTTGATAATTCATGGTATTTATAATGATCTTTGATTAAGATTAACCAAAAGTGAATATTTTAAACTTGATGAGCTCAATTAAATTAAATTTTTTTAATTTTTTTACATATTTTTTTAATTAATTTGTCCTATTAGTTTAGGCATTTCAATTCTTACACAATGTGATGATCAAGGCTTTACACTTAATTTCCACTATATCTTTGAATTAGAGTTTACCATAAATTTTATCTCATTTTTTCAAAATTTTTGCTTAAATTTGTTTTATTTTATCTTTAATATATGTCTACTTAATATGAAAATTTTAATTAATACTTATTTATGCTTATTTTGTTTTCTAATTATTGGTATTTTCAAATGAGTACCAATCGAGATGAAACTAATATCATTAAATTTATTTTGACAAGATCAATGTAATATTTTTATTATTTCTTAATATTTTATTTTTTTATTTTTTTCTAAATTTAAGAGATATGTTTTATTTATACTTGATTTAAAAATGAATGTTATTACACTTCATTTCTTTAGTACCTTCAAATGCACCTCTCTTATAATTTATCTAATTTTTTGAAATGTTTCACTTTTATTTGGGTATATCATTACATATCTCTGAAGGTCCTCCAATACAATTTTTGTATCACTTATATTTGTTTATAATATATACTAATCTAATATTAAAAAAATATTTTATTTTGTTTTACACTTATTTCTTTTTTTAATTCGAAGTAATTCCAAAAAAGGTGAAATTTATATGAAAATTGTCCTAGGACTCATATGTATTAGCACTATCAAATTAAATATTTGTTATATTTATAGATGTTTTATTTCACTAAATTTTTGTACGTTTTAAAGGATATTTTCATTCACACATGATTTGACATTTTAGAACATTAAACATGAACTTCTTATTGCAATGGAAAGTAAGATTTCAATGCAATTGATCTTAATTGTTCAACTTTTTAACTCTAAGTTTTTTATATTACTAAGAAACTGTAATGCTCTTCTAGTGTGACCTTTAAATTTATTTTTATTGGGTTATGTTAGGTTGTTTTATTTTAATAAGTTTAAAGTTTAATATATATTTACTTAATGTTAAAAAACATAATTTAGTGTTATGTATACATATTTACAATTTTATTTCATAGTAATTGCCAACATAGTGTGATTGAGACGAAACAAACATCGTTGGACTCATCTTCACGATTTCTGTCCGACAAAATATTCTTTTTTTATAGTTTTAAATAAAAATATTAATTCATGCCTAGTTTAATGATCAATGATGTCACATTTGATGTATCTTAGAATTCATGTTTCCCATAAATGTTAAATATTTTTTGCTTTGATTTGATTATATTACTATGTAACTCTATACCTCCACCAGTGTGAAAATTTTTTCTTTCATTTGATAATATTACACTACTTTTATTTATATATTTATGCTTTAATTTATATTTATTCAACTTTAAAGTTCTATTTTATTTTAATTTCTACTTATTTATTTTGTTAATTAGCAAATATAAAAAATGAGGTCTTATGTAGATGAAACAAACATTGTATAGGACAAATCCCATCAAATTGAATGCAATGAAATATTCTTTTTTACTAGAATTATGAGTCATTTTATTTATAAATGATATGATCATCCGTGTTGTTGCAGTCGATCTCCGTAGAAACCCAAAATACACTTTCTCAAACAATTGATGTTATTTTTTCAAATCTTTTCCTTTTATTTTATCACATCACTATCTGACTCCAAATATTTTATATGTGATCTTTATATTTCTCTCATTTCGTTATATTATAATGTCTCAATTCATCTAATTTATTCTTTTATATATATTTATCTAAAATTAAAAATATAATATATATTTTTTATGAATGTTTGCTTTTGTAATTTTGGATATTTTCAAAGGAGGTTTGATCGCGACAAAAGAAATGTTGATAGACTCATCTCGATGAGTGTTATATATTTAAATATCTACTTTTATATTTTTAAATATTCCATTTGCTTTGGTTTTTGCATACTTTAGAAAAATGTTTGATTAAAATTAGAATTAAAGATCAAGGATATTGCTCTTGATCTTCCTAGCATGTTGGATTCCAACAATCCTATAAAACTTTTAAGCTTTTATTTTGTTATATTAATTTAAAGTCTAATTAGCATCTCATGTGACATTTACATTTCTTTGATTTGGTTATATTATAACACCAAAATTTATGTGACTTTAACTTTAGTATATATTTATTTCATTTAAAGTTAATAATTTTTTATTCTTTATGTTTTCTTCCTTTGTCAATTCGTATAACTCCATAAGAGTTTTGATCGTGAAGAAATGGATAGCTTTTTACATATCTCAACTTGTTTAATCATATGAAATACTATTTTTATATTTTTGAATGTTATTTGTTTATAGATTTGGTATGCCTTAAGAGACATTTTAATTGTTACCTCATTTAACGATACAAAATGTCATATTCGAACTCCTTAGCATCCTTGAATTAATCTTTCTTATAAAATTTATAATATTTTTATAAATTTTGTGCTTTAATTTACTATTTCACTACATAACTCTAAATCTCCTTTTTGTGAGCTTTACATGTCTTTGATTTTTTATATATTACATTGCTTTAGATATTTTATTTCAACTTTAACATATTATTACATATTATTGAAATAATAAATTATTTTAATTATTACTTATTTAGGTTGGTATTTTTAAATAATTCCAAATGAGGTCTGATTAAGAGGAAATAAATGTCGTTAGTCTCGTCTTGATGGGCTCTATGAAATTATATATTATTTATTTTTTTTAATATTTTTTACACTTTATGATATTTTTTTTGTAACTTATTTGATAATTGAGGAAGTCATACTATTGTTATATTTTGGGAATGAAACATTCCCAAAAAAGTTATCCAATTTATTGAATTATTTTTGTTTTGGTATATTAATATGAAACTTTAATTCCATGTTAGTATAACATTATATCACATTGATTTAGCTATATTACATTAAATTTGTATATCTTATTTAAGCAATCCCATATATTTAGTTATTAGCAAAATTTTTTTTGTTATTTAAAGTTTTTTATTTTGATAATTAATTGTAATTCCAAAAGAAGTTTGATGAAGGAAATATCATTGTTTTTAGACGAAAATCTATGAGCTCTATCAATTCAAATATTTATTTTTATTTTTTAAAATATTTTTTAAGGTTTTTGGCATTCTTGAAAAGGTATTTCAATTTGTGTCTTATTTCATGATTGATATTGTAATAGTCATTCTCCAAAGAACCTTAGAATGCAACTTTCTTACACAATTGATCTGAAGATTTTTACTTGTGTTGCATCATTTACTTTGTAACTCTAAATCTTCTCTCATATGACTCTTATATCATTTTAATTTGGTTAAATTACTTTTCTACCACTTTTCTCATTTCATTTGTAAAGTATATCTAATTAATATTAAAATAATAATTTACTCATTTTTATACTCATTTACTTTGATAATTCTTAGTAATTCCAAACAAGGTTTGATCAATACAAACTTTTTATATGATTTGTGAAATTAAGTAGTTTTCAATATTCTCAAACTCTATATTTTATTAATGTTTTTTACACCCATTAAGATACATTTTGTGTTAGTCTAGATTTGATAATTGAGAATATTACACTTTAACCTCTCAATACCTTAGAATGTAACTTTCATTTACAATTTATCTTAATTATGAAATTTTTGTCCTTATTTCATTATATGACTATGAGACTAGCTCTCTTTTGATGCAACATTTTCTTTATTTTGATTATGCTATATTATATTGGTTTAATTTATCTTATTTAAAGTTTAATTATTTTTTATTTAATATAATAAATTTATTTTTTTGGGAATTTATGCAAATTTACATTGTCGCTATGGAGTTGCTTCAAATGAAGCCCTTTCAAAAAGAAACAAACATCGTTGAACTTGTCATGAGGAACTCTATCCAATTAAATGTTATATTTTTTTGTAGTTTTAAAGTTTTATTTTCCAGGAATCTGAAACACTTTAACAGACAGTTTGATTCTTCCCAAATTTAACAATCATGGATATCAGATTTGATCTCTTTAATATCTTAGAACTCTTGTTTCCCTCATAATTTACATTATTTCTTGAAACTTTGCCTTTAGTTTTTCTATTACTATTTGACTATAAATGTCCTCTTATGTGATGCTTACAAATCTTTTATTTGTTTATATTATATTGACCAATTTATTGAGTTTCAACTATATATTTATTTGCTCAATATTAAGAAAATTTATTTTTTTAATTATTATTATTTAATTTGATAATTCAAAGTAATTATAAATGATATCTGATTAACATGAAATAAATGTTTTTACTAGTCGTGACGAACTCTATAAAATTTAATATTTTTTTGTCTTTAAGTAACTTCGTTTTGTTGTATTGCGTTTCATTAGCTTATGTCACTTTAGTTTTCGTAATATTTAGTTAATATTAGAGTAATTAATTTTTATTATGCTTGTTCACTTTGGTGATTTGTAGCATTTCTAATCAAGGTCAGATTTAGAGTAAAGGTGGCCATATTTCAAGTAGCTCTGTGAAAGTTAATAATCATATTTATAATTTTTAAATATTTTCTTTTATATTATTATTTCATATTTTTTTAGATATTTCTATTCATAAATAATAAGATGACCATGGACATTACACCATATCTCTTTAGTATCATAGAAAGCCACATTCTTCAGAACTTTATCCCATTTATTATAATTTTTTTGTTGTAGATAAGTAATATAACATTGTAACTCAATCACTTCTAATGTGACCTTTGCATCACCTTAATTTCTCTATATTATATTACAAAATTTTTTCCTTATTTTAACTGTAATATATATTTTTTTATATTAAGAGAATTCTTATTATTTGTGATAATTGACCTTCAATATTTGTTAATTCCAATAGTGGTCTCACCCAAATAACCTCTCTCTAATTGAATATTTATTTTTATATTTTTAAATTTTTTTTCTATGACTTAGAATACCCCCTGCAAGATATTTTGTTTCATATGATATTTTGAGATTGACATTGTTGTTACACTAGATTGCTCTATTATCTTGTAATGTAACATTTTAAAATAAATTATCTAATTTCTCAAAGTTTTTCTTAAATTTTGTTATATTACTATGAAACTATAAATCTACTCTCCTGTGACAATTATATCACTTTGGTTTGTTTACTTCAAAATTCTTCAATTCATCTCTTTTTAAAACAAAGGCTTATTTACTAAATATTAAAAAATAATTTAATAACATTCATTCTAATTTTGTTTAGCAATTTTTAACAACTCTGAATGAGGTCTGATATAGTTGAAACTATTCTCATTAGAATCATCCTTTCCAACATTATCCAATTCAATATTTTTTTAACTTTTTAAATACCTTATTATTTTCTATGTTGGTCGAATTTAAGAAACACTTTGATTCATAACTAATTTAACTATTGAGCATGTTGCACTAAATATCTTTAGTATCATGAAATGTAGCTTTCTTATACAATTTATCTCATTTCTTTTATAGTTTTCTCAAATTTTGGTATATAAATAATAAACACTAAATCTCCTCCAATGAGACCTTTACATAACTTTGATTTTGTAATATTAAATTGGACTAAATTATATCATTTTAATTTCAATTAATTTTTATTTAGAATTAAAAAAATTGTAATTTACCATTATCATTGATTATTTACTTTGAATAGTCATTATAATTAAAAAACTTCCATCGAGTTAAAAACACTTCATTGAAGGCTTTACATGAGAATTTTATTCGTAATTAACTATGTAATCAAGAATGCCACATTTAAACTTTTTGATATCTTTGAATGCTATTATCCTATAAAATTTTTGTAATTTCTTTAAATTTTTTTCATTGTTTTTTTATGTTATAATGTAACTCAAATCTTCATTTAAGTGACCTTATATTTGCTAAGAATTTTGATACTTTACATTGCATCAATATATCAGATTTTAGCTTTAATATTTATTTACTTATTATTAAAATAATAAAAATTTATTTATTTTTCCAAATTAATTTTTTAAGCCATAATAAATCTAAATCAGGTCTGATCAAGATGGAACAAAACATTGTTGGACTCCTCATGACGAGCTCTGTAAAATTAGGCCCTTATTTTTTATTTTTAAACATTTCTATTTTTTGGGGGGTTTTTAACTTCCTTAGGAGTCATTTTAATTTGTACCTCATTTAATGATCGATGATGTTAGACTTGATCTCCTTAATAACTTGAGATGTAATTTTCTCATATAATTTATTTTGTAACATTGAATTTTTTTTGACTTGGTAATATTTCGTTCTAACTCTAAATATTCTCTCAAGTGCCCTTTAGTTTCATTTATTTTTGTTATATTACATTTCTTTAATATAGCTTAATTATCACCAATTAATATTTACTTAATGTTAAAGTAATTACTTATTAATATTAGTAGTTGTTATTATGGTAATTCACAACAGCTTCAATTGTTGTTAGATTGAGTTGAAAAAGCATAATTCTACTAATCTCCATGAGCTCTATCAAATTAAATATTTATTTTTAAATTTTAATTATTTTATTTTAGAATGTTTTACCAAGACTTAAGAGACATTTTTATTTATAACTAACCTATTATTCAAGGGTGTTGCACACGATCTTCTTAGTATCTGCGAATGCATCTTTTGCTTAAAATTTATTTCATTTATTCAAAGTATCCATCTTTATTTTTGTGTAATATGTGTAACCCTACATCTCCACTTTTTTGACCTTTACATAACCTTGATTTAGTTTATTTACATTACGTCAATTTATTATATGTCAGCATTAAATAATTGTTTATGGACACATGCTGACGGGTTCTATCTATTTCAACGTGCCTTTCTAAATTTTTGAATTTTTAATTTTCTTATATTTTGGAATTTTTAATTTTCTTACATTTTGGAATTTTTATGAAACATTTAAGTCGTTACATGATTTGATGATCAATGATACTACCTTCAAACTCCTTCATATCATGCTATGTAACTTTCTTGTAGAATTTGTCCCATTTCTTCAAATTGTTTGCTTTGATTATGTTATGTTCCTATCTGTCTCTAAATTGCCGATCATGTGATACTTACATTATTTTGCTTTGATTATGTTATGTTTCTTTGATTTGTTCTAGTTTTAATATATATTTATTAATATTAAGGTAATAATTTTTTAATTTATGGTTGCCTTACTTTGGTGATTTTTAGTATTTCAATTGACGCTTTATGTAGTTCAAATAAACATTATTACACTAATTTTAATGGGTCTAAGTAATTAAAAATTTATTTTTATGATTTTAAAATATTTTATTTTATTGAATGCTAATAAGTTTTATATTCTATTTTGATCAAAATAAAATTTTAACGTATAGTGTTATGCTTAATCTCCTTAATATCTTAGAATATTACCTTGGCATATTTTTTTTATCCAATTTCTTTATGTTTTTCAATATAATTATATTATATTACTTTGTAACTCTAAATCTCTTCTTATGTAACCTTTTTACATCACTTTGATTTGTTTATATTATATTGCTTCATGTTATCTCATCTCAAGTACAATTTATTTAGTTATTAAATCTTAAAAAATTATTATTAATTACGTTGATTTACATTCATAATTCAATGTAATTTTGATAGAGGTTCAATCGAGAATAGCTCTATCCAAATAAATATACATTTTTTATGTCTTCAAATTTTTTTTCTCGGACTTTTGCACCCTTAACCACAGAGTTTCAATGAACCAAAGTCATGATCGAAGATGTTACACTTGATCCTTTTATTATCCTACAGTACAACTGTTTTTAAAAATATACCTAATTTATAAAATTTTTGCTTTCATTTGCTTTATAACTTTGAAATAATAAGTTTTCTCTTGTGTGACAATGTCGTCACTTTGTTTGGTTATATTATAAACTTTAACCTTATCTTATTTAATTTCTAACATATACTATACAAAATATTTAAAAACATTATTATTATTTATTGTAATTTACTTTTTAATTTTCAATAATTCTAAATAAGATTAGATAGAGTTCAAACAAATGTCATTACTCTCACCTCAAGAAATTCTACCAAATGAAATATTCCATTTTATAACTTTAAATAGTTTAGGTTATTGTGTTTTGGCATTCTTTATAAAGCTTTTTGCTTCATACTTGGTTTGATTATTAATTATGGTACCCTTGATCTCTTTAGTAACTTGTGATGGATCTTTCTTAAATGATTAAACTAATTTCTTTGACTTTTTGCATTGGTTTGAATATAAAGCTAATTAAAAAAAATCTCCTCTTTCTTGATTATTACATTCCTTTGATCATGCAATATTACACAGCTTAAATTTCTATAACTTTACCTTCAATATAACTTCATGTACAATGTAGCTCTAGGTTATAATGTAACTCTAAATCTCTGCTCTTGGATCATTTACTTTGCATTTTTAGAATTTTACATTCATTCATGATTTGTTGAATGAGGACATCACACTTGAAATTGTTAGTTTCTTGGAATACAACTTATACAATTTTTCTCATTTCTTTGAATTTTTTATTTAATTTTATCATATTACTTTAAAACTCAAATTTTCCTCTCATGTGACTTTTAAATTATATTAATTTACTTATATTATATTTTTTTGATTTATTTTATTTCAACTTTATCATATATCTACTAAATAATAAAAAAATTTTGATCAATACAAAAAATGTTGTTAAAGTCATCTCAATGAGCTATATCCAATTAAATATTAATTTTTGAATTTTAATATATTTTTTATTATTTATTATATTATTTATAAGAGATTTTGATTTGTACTTTGCCTGAAAATCGATGATATTATACTCAATCTCCATAGTATCATATAAAACAATTTCCCCTTTCAATTTATCTCACTTCTTCAAATTTTGTACTTTGTTTAGGTCATATACTGTGTAACTCTGTCTCCTCGAATGCTACCTTTTTATCACTTCATTTTAGAACAATATGTTGTATTAACTTTTCTTGTTTAAATTTTAATATATATTTAATTTATTTTAAACAATATCTGATAAATACAAAAAAAGGTCTGATTGGACTTATCACAATAAGATTTATCCAATTAAATATAAATTTTTATATTTATTCAAATATTTCATTTTTCAGAATTTTGGCTTACATTATAAAAGATTTTGATTCATTCAGAATTTTGGCTTGCATTATTGTTTTATACATTTAATATTATAATTCAAATTAACTCTAACTGTGGTCCAATCAAGAGTAACCAAACATTATTGCACTCATCTCAATGAGCTCTATCAATAAAATTTTTATTTTAATATTTTAAAATATTTTATTTTATAGAGTTTAAGTATGTTAAATATGCAATTATTTGTTTTCATTATATTTTTAATATGATATTTAAAACACTAATTCTCTTCTTTTGGGACATTTTTACTACTTTGCTATGGTTATGTTAAACTGCAAATTATCTTGTTTCAAATATTATATTTACTTACCTAAAAGTTAAAAAATGAATAATTTTTTAGATGAAATAAATATGAATTGGATTTACCTTAATAGGCTTTATCTTATGAAATTTTAATTTATACATTTCTTAGCATTATATTTCTTGAAGTTTGACTTGCCATATTAGGCATTTCAATTTGTATGTCATTTGTTAGTTGAAGATGTTACACCAAATCTACTGAGTATATTGGAATGCAACTTTCTTATAAAATTTATATCATTTGCTTAGATGTTTCACTTTGATTTTGCTATATTATGAGAAAAGACTCCTTTTCCTCTCATCTGACCACTTGTTCAATTTTATTTTTTTACATTTCTTAAATTTATGTAATTTTAGATTTAATAACTATTTCTTTAATATTACAAAAATAATTTATTATAATCAATGCTTATTTATTTTTGTAATTCACCTTAACTCCTAACGAGGTCTGATGGAGACCATAGAAAGGAGATTGTACTTGACTCGAAGAACTCTATCTAATTGAATATTTATTTTTACCTAACAATCTAGAATAGTGCACTAAATTTTCTTAGTATCTTTGAATACAACATTTACATATAATTTACCTCAATTCTTTAAATTTTTTAGCTTAATATTCTTATATTAATTTGTTATTACAGATGTTTTCTCCTATGATCTTCCCATTTCCATATTTTTTTAAATTACGTTATTTGAATTTATCTCCCTTTTATTATTAAAAATATTTTTCATAAAAATAAAAATTTATTGTTTTTTATAATTATTTAATTTAATAATTTTGTGTAATTTTCAACGATGTGTAGTGGAGACTAAACAAATGAAGTTGGAATCATTTTGAGAAGCTTTAGCCTATTATATATATATATATATTAAGATATTTATTTTCAATAGTTTTGGTCATTTTTATTAGGCATTTTAATTGTATCCTTTTTTTATGATTGAAAATGTTGAATTGGATATCTCTAGTACTTTGTAGTGGTTTTTTTCATATTTAATTTATAAAAAATTTTCTCATTAAATTTTTTATAGTTCTATGTAACTATAATTCTATTCTTTTATGATCTTTACATTTCCTTGATATATATATATATATATATATCATTAAATTACCTAAATTCAATTTTAATATATTTTTTCTCCATAGTAAAGTAATAATTTATGATTATCTATCTTTGTTTTCCTTGTTAATTCATAATTACTCCAAGTGAGGTCTACTAAATTTGTAAACAACCTTGTATGAATATTCAACTTTATAATTTTAAAATATCATTTTTTTTCAAATGTTTTGTTTGTATTTAGTTATCTTACTATGTAATTATAAGTTTTTTTATGTGATCTTTACAATGATTTGATTTTGTTATATTGCACTCCATCAATTTTTGTCATTTTATATTTTCTATATATTTAAAAAAATAAAAATAACAATATAAATTATTTTGATTATTTTCTATCGTAATTTGTAGTAATTCCTAATGGGGTATTATTAGATGAATCAAAAGACATTGGACTCATCTCGATTACATCTAATCAATCAAATATTTATTTTTATATTTTTTTTTAATATTTTATGTTCTTTTTTTTTAACACAATTCAAAAAATGTTTCTATTCATACCATATTAAACTATTAAGGATGTTTCCCTCCATCTCCTTAATATCTTCGAATGCTGCTTTCCCAAACTATTTGCCTTAATTCTTATAACTTTTGATAGATTTTGCTATAATAAAACGAAACTCGAGTTTTTTTATTCATGTGACCAATAAATTGCTTTGTTTTTTTTATATTATATTCATTTAGTAAATACAATTTTAGTTTTAGAGTTTTATTTAAACAAAATATACATTTTTTGACTCCTCTAGATGATATCTATCAAATTAAATTTTTATTTCTAAAATTAAGTATTCATTTTAATAATAGCTTAAGTTGATCATCTATAACTTTCTCGATCATCAAAGGTCATTTTAATTAAAATATCTCAAAAAGCATACCAAAAGCAAAACAAATAAAATTTTTAAAATTATAAAGATGAATATTTCATTAGATTCATCTCATCAACATTAATCAAATGACATTTATTTAATCTCAAGAACACTTTGTTTTAAATCACTTTAAATCACCAAAGTAAATATGCATAATTATAAGAAAATATTAAACAAGACAAATGTTTTGCTTTAACTTGGGTTATATTACTATGAGACTCAAATTATTCCCTAATGTGACCATTGCATCCACTTTGTTTAGTCATATTAAATTAATTTAATTTATTAAATTTTATCTTATTGTATATTTAGTTTGATAATCCACAGTAATGTCAAATATGATGTAATCCAGCAAAAAAATCTTCGTTGTATTAAATTTAAAATATTTAAATACTTTATTTTCTATGATTTTGTCATGATTCATAAGAAATTTCAATTCCTAGCTATTTTGAGGATTTTAGAATATTATGCATAATCTCTTTATTGTTTTGGAATTTTAAATTTATTCAAAATTTAACTATTTTAAAAAAAAAATTTTCTTTGATTTTGCATTATTTTAATGATGATCTATTTCTACTCATTTTTGCCCTTTAAATCACATTAATTTCGTTAATTACATGACTTTAATTAATGTAATTTTAGCTTAAATATTTATTTTCTTAATTTCAAAACAATAATTTATTAATATTTATTTTTTAATAATTCAAAATAATTCCTGATGTTGTCAAGAAGAGATAAAGCTATCATTATTGGACTAGCCTCAGTAAAGAATATCTTATTAAATATTTGTTTTTATATTTTTGAGCATTATATTTTCTATGGTGTTGGCACTCTTTTTTATTCTTCTCTATTGCCTAATTTGGCAACATTTCATCTATTTAGTATCTTGGAATGTACTTTTCATGTACATTTTATATCATTTCTTAAAATGTTATAATTTGCTTTTGTTATGTTGCTCATTAACTCTTAATCTACCTATGAGTGATTTTTAAATTTCTTTGATTTTGTTATATTATGTTATTTCAATATTTCTCATTTCCTGTTTGATATAAATTTGCTGAACATTAAAATAATACTTTTTATTATTTATACTTATTTATTTTTGGTAACTTGCAATTATTTGAACTGGGACTGATTGCATTGAGATAATTGTCGTTGGACCAATCTCAATGTGCTTGACACAAAAAAAAAAACATTTTTCTATAATTTTAAATATTTCAAATTCTTAAATTTTGAAATCTTTAATGAGATATTTTGTTTCTTATTTTAATTTGTGATAAGAGATTTTACACTGAATGACCATAGTATATTTGAATGCAAAATTTCCAAACAATTGTCTTATGTTTTAAATGTTTTTTACTTTCATTTGATTATAATTCTATGGAACTCTAATTGTCCTCTCGTTTGGCATTCACATTACTATGATTTTTAATGTCCCATTACCTGAATTTATCATATTTTAGATTTAATGTATATTTATGTTGTATTAAAATAGAAATTTAATATTTTTTAATATTTATTTAGTTTGGTAATTTACAATAATTGAAAACTAGGTTCAATCGAGATGATAGAATTATCACTTGATTAGACATTTTCATTCATACATTTTTTGATTATGAAGGTTATTATACTCTTATCTCTTTACTACATTAGGATGCAACTTTCTCAAAAAATTTACCTCATTTTTTTGAAAATTTTCATTTTGATTTTCATATATTACAATGTAACCATAGACCTCTTCTTTAGTGACATTTGCCACACGTTGATTTGGATATAATACATTGCTACAAATTAACTCATTTTTCAAAAAATATATAGTTTTACACAAAATTAATAATTTAATTTAATTTATGCAATTTACTTTGGTAATTTATTTTAATTCCAATCGAGGTAAAACGGAGGAAAGGCAAACATTTATAAAATGGTCTTGCCGAATTAAGTCAAATGAAATGTTAGTTTTTTTTATAATTTTAAATATTTTATTTTTTTAATTTTGGCACACTTTTGAAATATTTTGATCCATAACATATGGTGGACAAATGATACTCTACTGAATCTCTTTAGATCTTTTAGTCATTTTTGCTTGGATTTTATTATATTATTTTGTAATACAAAATCTCCTTTCATTTTACCATTATAGACACCTTTGCACTAATCTCAATGAGATTTATCTAAGTAAATATTAATTTTAATAAGTTTAGAGTTACAGACTAATGCTATAGTTGCAAACAAATGCTATTAAATCAAACAAAAACTATTGAAGAAATGACATAATTTACACTAGAAAGCTAGTTTTTAGGACATTGAGGAGATCAAATATAACATTCTAGATCCTCAAATATTGTATTAATAAACAAATCTCATAAAAAATCCAAAAATAAAGATGAAATAGTACCAAAATATTAATATTTAGTTGGATTAATATTATTGGAATGAGTGTAATGGGATTTATTTCTTCTTATTTGCACCTTATTTTAAATTACTATAAATGACAAAAGTAAATAAGTACAAATAATAATAAATTATTTACTTAATATTAAACAAATACATATTTAAACTTATGTGAGATAAATTCAAGAAATAAAATATAACCAAATCAAAGTGATGCAAACATCACAAGCAAGGAAATGCAGTGTTACTAATAAAAAAAATCAAAGCTAATCTTTTGAAGAAATAATATAGATTTTATATGATTTTACATAGCAAAATACTAAATACATTAAGTGTGACATCTTCTATAGTTAATTAAAAAAATGTCAAACAAAGAATGCCAAAAATGTTCAAAATATGTTTAAAAATAAAAAAAAAGAAATTTTAATAGCTAGAGTTTATAAGGATTAGTCAAATGACATTTCTCTAATCTTGGTCGAATCTCCTTTAGAATTACCCCAAATTGCCATAGCAAATAATCACATATGATAATAAATTTCTATTGTATTATTATGTAAAAAAAGAATAAAAATAGAAATGAGATAATTGAAGCAAAATGGCAAGACCAAATCAAGCGATTCAAAGTTCACAATAAAGGAGAACTGTATTGTCAAATAATATAATCAAATCAAAGAAACAATATCAAAAAATGATGTAAATTTTACAGGGAAGTTACATTCTAAGATACTATTGTGATTATTTGTAATGTCTTTAATGGTTAAATCCAATATGAAATAAAAAGTTTCATAAGGCATGTTTATGACGTTAGCTTGGTTTAGATTAGACCCTATTTGAAATTACTAAAAATTACAAAATAAAAAGACAATAAAAATAAAGAAAATTTTTTATATTAATTAAGAAAATTTCAAGTAATATAATATAATAAAATTAAAGGAATGTCAATGTGACATTAGACTAGACTTCTAGTTAAAAATTTATTTGGTCATATAAAAGTGATAAAATGAAGAAAACAGATCATATTCCTCAAAATTAGATGTGTTGCAGTAATATAAAATACTAAAACAATGAAATTTCAACAAAAGACGAGGGGAGATAAATTGATGGGAAAGTTATGTTCAAACCAAGGAGATCGAATGTAACATCCTCGATTGCCATATTAGACACTAATCAAAATATCATGTTAAGTGTTTAGAAACCATTAAAAAAATTAAAGATATAAAAAGGATTTTGAAATTTCATATAACTCATTCATACAAGACAAATGACATTTTTTTATTAGAGCTTGTTTAGAATATCTTTGAATTGTGAAATTTAATAATCATAAATAGTAGTAAATTACTATTTTAATTTTAATTAAATTTATAAAAAAGCCAAAATGAGGTAAATTAAAATAATGTAGTATAACAAAATTATAGCAATGTAAAGGTCACACGATGGTAGACTAGGAGTTCAATTGTAATAACATTATCAAAGAGAAACATTTGAAGAAGGGAGATAAATATCATTATAAAATTGCATTCCATTGTACTATGGAGATCTAGCATAACATTCTCGATCATGCAATCATGTATGAATAAAATGATCTCATGAAATATGTAAGAAACTTAGATAATTAAATATTAATTAAACATAAAAATGAATATTTTATTAGGTAGAGCATGTCATAACAAGTGCAATAACATGGTTTCATCTCAGTCAAACCTTGTTTTGAATTACTGTTATTTATGCAATAAAATTAGCATAAAAATAACTTATTAAATTAATCTTTAATAAATATATATTTTAAAATAGAAATTTGAAATGTTGCTGCAATGCAAAATAATAAAATCAAAATAATGAATTGGTTATATGAGAGAAAATTTAATGTTACAATACAATATAAGCAAATGAAATAAAAAAGCTTGGGAAAATGGTATAAATAATGTGGAAAATTGTATTGTAGATAATAAGATGATTGAGTGCAAAATCCATGATCATAAAATGAGGTATAAATCAAAATATCTTATAAAATTTTTCAAAACTTTAAAAAATAAATCATTTAAAAATAAAAAAAAAATTGTTATCTAATTATATTAAACTCATTGAGTCGAGTTTGACGATGTTTGTTTATTCTCCGTCAAATGTGTTTTGGAATTGTTATGAAATATCAAATCAAATAAGAAAAATTGGTAATTATTTATTATTTCATTTTTAAGTAAATATATATTAAAGTTGAAATAAAATAAATTAAAGCAATGCAATATATCTAGACAAAAATAATATAAACATCACATAAGAGGAGATTCATAGTTACGTAAAAGCATAACAAAATAAAAAAAACATTTGAAAAAATGACAACTCTTTTGGAAAAGATGACTCCAACATATAAGAGAGATCAACTATAGTGTCCTCAATTATCAAATTACGTATAAATGAAAATAACTCATAAATAATGTATACAATAACATAAATATCTTATAAGATAACCAATTCAATGCAAAATATTTGAATAAATAAAATAAGTTATAAGGGAACATTAGATTCAAATACACAAAGGAGATCAAGAGTAACATCATCACTTATCAAATTAAGTTTGAATGTAATGTCTCATAAAGTGTGCCAATACCCTTGAAAATAAATTATCAAAATTAAAAAAAATCAATATTTAAAGGAAAAAATTATTTTAAAATTTTAAAAAATTACATAAATAAGTAAAAAAAATTAATTATTATTTTTATAGTAAGTTTATATATATTAAAGGAAAAGTGAGACAAATTATGTGAGAAAGTTGCACCTCAAGATACTAAGAAGATCAAGTGCAACAACCTAAAACAATAAATTAAGTTTTAATGAAAATAACTAACAAAAAATCTTAAATTAATTTAACATAAAATATTTTAAAATGTAGAAACGAATATTTTTTTGCATAACTCTTAGATGCTATGCCTAAAAACTTTTATTTCATCTAAATTAGACCTCATTATTAATTCCTATGCATTTCACATATAAATAAACATATATAACAAGAAATTATTATTTTAAAAGTTACTAAACATATATTAAAGCAAAAATAAAATATTTATATGAGTAAATTCAAAGAAATTACAATATTTTTTGAAAATACTTCAAATATCAAAATGAATATTTAATAAAATAGTGCTAGTCGAGGCAAATCCAAGACTTTTGACTCATCTTTATAAGAACTCATTTGGAATTATAATGAATTACGAAAGTAAATAAGTGTAAATAAAAGTAAATTCTTACTTTAATAGTAAGTAAATATTTAATAATGATGTGATGTCATAAATTGAAGCAATATAATATAATCAAATAAAATCAATGTAAATGTCATATATATGGCAAAATGGAGTTTAAAATATGAATAACCAAATCAATTTAAAAACTTTTAGAATAAGTTACGAATAAGAAAGTCCAAAAAATATTATTAAATCATAGAGAGTATAATATTTAATGAAAAAAATATATTTAATTTGTTACAGCTGTTTATATGATTGTAATGTAGTTCATTTCATCTCGAACATGCCTCATTTTTAATAATAATAAATATGTATTAAAACAAAAATAAGATAATTAAAAAATGTAATATAACAAAAGAATATTTAAACTTACGTAACATTACAACCAAATAAAAAAATTTAAAATTGTCAAGATTTGTTATACTGGAAAGTTGCATGCATAGATAATAAGGAGATTATGTATAACATCTTCAATCGTCAAATTCAATTCAAGTCAAAATATACCATAAATGGTCAAAAAAGAAAATAACAATTTAAAGATTTATAAAAAGAATGACTAATAGGATTTTGCTGCTCGAGATGAGACCAATGACATTTCTTTCATCATATTCATTCCTCACATAGAATTCTACTAATTAAAAAATTAAATTACGAAAAAAAAAAAAAATGATTAGTTTAATGTTAAATGAATATATATATATATATTAAAGCTACAAAAATATAAATATATTGCGAAAATCAAAGCCTGTTAAAGGTTGTGAGAGAGGAGATTTAGAGATAAATAATAAATAACTAAATAAAAGTAAAAATGTTTAAATAGTTAAGGTATATTATGTAGGAATGTTGCCTTTAAACATACAAAGGAGAATGAGTATAACATCTTTGATCGTCAAAAATACAATAAAATCACTCATGATGGTTGCAAAAGAAAAAAATTTAAATGTTAAGCAATATATTAAAAAATGAATTTGTAATTTCATATAGATCTTAAGGATGAGTACAACAACATTTGTTTAGTCTCCATCGATCTGCCATTGGAATTATTGTAGATTAAGAAAATTAAAAAAAAAACAAAGTACTTTTTATGTAAATGTATGTTAAGGGTAAGTTTGGTAAACTACAGCTATGAATTTTGCCAAATTATAAGTGATCTAAAGATCACATAAGAAGAGAATTGAAGTTCATAGTAATATAAAAAATAAAATTGAAATTGTTCAGCAAATGTGATCAAATGTAAGCGAATGCTACATTTTGAAATTCTAATGAGTTTGACTATAACAACCTTGATCACCAAAATAGAGTAAAAATGAAAATGTCTCTTAAATCATGCCAAAATTTTTAAAAAATGTTCAAATATAACAAATGTATATTTAATTGCATAGAGTTAATCATGATGTGACCAACATGTTTGTTTTACCTCTATGAAACCTTGCCTTGATTTACTATAAATTTTTAAAAGAAATAAACTTAAATAACATTAATTTATTTCAATATTAATTAAATTTATATTAAAGCTAAAATTAGATAAATTAAAGAATTGAAAAATAATGAAATCTAAGCATAGCGGTCATATGATAAGAGATATAAAGATTCATAGTAATACAACAAAATCTATGCAAATTAGTCGTTGATATGAGATAAATAATATAGAAATGTTTTATTCTAATATACTAAGGTGATCGATTATAAGATCATCTATCATCAAATCAAGTATATATACAAATATTTTGTAAAGTGTGCTAAAAAATAAAAAAATATTTGTAATTATTAAAAAAAGAATTTAATTATATAGATGTTGAGATGAGTTTAACAACATTTCTTTTGTGTTGATAGAATCATGTTTGAATTACTAGAAATTACAAAATTAAATAAGCATAAAAAAAAATATTATTATTTCAATGGTAAAGAAATATAAACTAAACCTTAAATAAGATGTTTTGAAGTAATCAAATAAAAACACACCAATGCAATGTAAATGTTAGACAAGAGGTGAAATAAAGTCTTAGTAATACAACCAAATCAAACTGTAAAATTTGATAAAAATTATATAAACTATTAAGCAAATGATAAAATCCAAGATGCAATAGAGATTGAGTTTAAAATAATTGATCATCAAATTAGGTATAAAAGTGTTTTTAAATTTTTTAAATCAACAAAAATGTATTTTTAAATAGGAAGAGCTCATTGATAGGAGTCTAAGAATGTAAATTTCATCTCAAACTATCTTGTTTGGAATTACTATGAATTACAAAAATTAAATTAATATAAAAATAATAAAATACTATTTTAAAATTTTAAAAATGAATATTTAATCTAATTGAGCTTGTTAAGATGAGTTCAATGAAATTTTTTTCATCTTGATTAGATGATGCTTAGAATTATTATGAATTGACAAGGTAAATGATCATAAATAATAATAAATTATTATTTTATTATAAGTGTATAATAGGGTAGATTGAGAAAAATTGAAGCATTGTAATATAATTGAATTAGAGAGATGTGAAGGTCACATAAGAGAAGAAATGGAGTTCAAAAAAAAACTTTGAAGAAACTAAATAAATTTTGTGGGAAAATTATAAACTATAATCAAAGACATTAATGAGATTGAGGGTGACATCTTTAATAATCAAATCAGGTATAAAAAGAATTTCTCATTTGCTCATCTGCTTGAATCCAACTAATTTTGTTTTGTCACAACGAAAGATTTATAGTTAGATAGCATCGTAACAAAATTAAACAAAAAATTTTAAATAATTAAACAAAATTATATGAGAAAGTTGCATTCTATGATACTGAGAACACTGGGTGTAACATTCTTGATCTTGAAATTAAGAATAAATCAAAGGCTCTTATAATAACAACAAATACAAAAGAAAGTAAAGCATCTAGAAATACAAAAAAATATATTTAATCGAATGGACACCATTTTTTTGTAAATAAACATTGATATTAAAATATTATTATTAATATTTTATGTAAATATATATGAAAGTTGAAATTAGATAAATTGAACGAATATAATATAACCAAATAATTAACATGTAAAGGACACATGTGAGATGATTTTAAGTTACATAGTAATTAAATAGAATCATTTGAAATCACTTGAAAAAAGAGATCAATTGTATAAGAAATGTGCATTCAAAGATGCTAAGGAGATTGCATGTACATTCTCGATTATTTAATGAAATACGATTAAAAATTTCCCAAAAAACTTGTTAGCAAAGAAAGAAAATAAAGTTTTTCAAATTTTCAAAAATAAATATTTTGTTTCATTAAACTCATTAAGATTAGTCTAATGACATTTGTTTCATTTCATTAAAATCTCATTTGAAGTAATTACTAATTACCAAACTCTATAAGAGTAAATAATAATAATTTATTTCTTTAGTATTAAACAAATGTATTTCAATGTTCAAATAAGAAAAATTGAAATATTGGCATATAAAAAAATTAAACAATGTAACAGTTACATAAGAACAGATTAAGAGATACAAAATAAGAAAACAATGGAAAAGCAAAAACATTGAGGAAATTAGATAAATTATATGAGAAATTTAAATTTGAAGATACTAAGGGGTATGTGCATGACTTCTTTGATCACCATATTATGTACAAATCAAAATGTATCTTAAAGAGAACCAAAACCATTAAAAAATTATTGAAAAATATTTAATTTGATAAAAGACTTTGATATAATTCCAATGACATTTGTTTGACTTTAGTCAGGCCTTGTTTGGAATATTAAGAATTACAAACATAAATAAGAATAGAAATTAATAAATTATACACTTACTATTAAGTAAATATTTATTGAAGTTAAAATAAGATAAATGATGCGATGTATTATTAAAAAAATCAAAGTGATATAAAATTCACATGAGAAATGATTAAGATATACATGGTAATATATCGATATAAAAGAAAATCATTTTAAAGAAATTGCGTATATTATATGACAAAGTTGCATTGAAAGATGCCTAGAAGGTTGAGTGTAACATCTTCCATCTTCAACTTAGGTACAAATAAAAATATGTCGTAAAGTGTGCTAAAATACAACAAAAATAAATGTTAAATGAAATATAAAACTGAATATTTTTTGGAAAAAGTTAATCGAGACATGTGGAACAACATTGTTTATTTCTCGATTGGACTTTTCTTGGAATAACTATAAGAAACGAAATTAAATGTGTGAATAATAATAAATTATTATTTCAATTTTAGGCAAACATATGTTATAAGTAAAATGAGCTAAACAAGACAAATGTAATGTTTACACAATCAAAGTGATGCCAAAGTCGCATGGGAAGAGATTTGGCATGATATGGTAGTTATCCAATTTAAAACAAAAACATCGTCAGATGAGAAAAATTTTAGAAGGAATTGGCATTCCAAGAAGCTAAGGAATTTGAGTGAAATATTTTTAATCATCAAATCAAGTATGAATAAAAAAGTCATTTAAAAAATGTAAAAATTATACAAAATTAAAATTTAAAAAATTATTATTTAATTGAAGAGACGTCATTAATAGGAGTCTAATGTTCTTTGTTTTATTTTGATCTTACATGATTTAATTAAAATGGTAAATTGAAGCAATATAATAATACCATATCCAAATGATGTAAAGGTCACACTATAAGAGGTTTAGAATTACCAAGCAATATAATAATATCAAAGCAAAATAATTGAAAAAAAGATAAACTAAATAAGAAACTTGTATTATGTGTTTTAAAAAGATCGAGTGTCACAGCCTTGATCTTAACAAAATAAATGAATCCAAAAATCTCACAAAGCACGGCATAACTCGAAATTTTTTTTAAGAAATATACAAATTTAAATTTGATTCAATAGTTCTTGCCATGGCCTTACCTTGTTTTGACTTATAATTAATTACCCCAATGTATACGCAAAAATTACAACCATTTTTTATTTTTAACAACAAGCAAATATATATTAAACTTAGAAGAGATAAATTAATATGATATAATATAACCTAATCAAAGCAATATAAATGTCACACTATTATATTTATAGTAAATATTAATACGACCTAATCAAGGTGAATAATTTTAAGAAAAGAGCTAAATTCCATGGCAAATTTGCATGTTAATATATTAAGGAGAATAAGTATGACATCATCAATCATTAAAATATGTAGAAAGAAAAATATTCTTAAAACATGCCAACATTTGACAAAATAAAACATTTAAAATTATAAAAATGAATATTTAATAAGATTGAGCTCATCGAGATTAAGGTTATAACATTTGTTTTGTCTCAATCAATCATCATTTTGAACTACTTCTAATTACTAAGTTAAATAAGTAGTAGTAATAACAAATTATTTTTTTAATTTTAATTAAATAAATAATAATGCTAAAATAAGATAATTTGCAATTTTGTAATATAACTAAATCAAATAAATGTGAAGGTTGCATAGGAGTAGATTTAGTGTTACATGATGATAGAATGACATCAAAGTAAAACATTTTATTGAATGAGATTAACTATTTGTGAAAATTCTATTCAAATATACTAACGAAGTTGAGCGTGGCATCCTTAATTGATTATTCAACTATAAATCTAAAGGTCTTCTAAATCATGCCAAACAAAAAATGTAATATTTAAAAAATATAAAATTTAATTGGATAGATTTCACCAAGTAGAATAAAAAAAAACATTGTTTCATCAAAATGAGACATCATTTAGAACTTCCACAAAAAGTAGAAGCACATAAGCTTAAAAAATAAAAGAATGTTATTTTCATATGAAGTGAATATATATTAAAGTATAAAAAGGTGTAATGTAATATAAGCACATTATTTAGTGCATACATAACAACTAAAATGAAATAAATTTAAGCAATATAATATAAGAAAATTAAAGTGATGTAAAGGTCACTCAAGTACAAAATTAAAGTTTCATGGCAACATAACTCAATTAAAATGAATGTTTTAGAAATGGTGGATAAAGTTTAAGCAAAAGTTGGATTCTATGTTACTAATTAGATCAGTTGTAATATCTTTAGCTGTGAAATATAGTTTGAATAAAAATGTCTAATCCTTATTGCTAATACCTTTAAAAAAAATTTAAGTTATAAAAAAATTAATATTTGATATGATAGAGCTCTTTGGGAGGAGTGCAATGATGTTTGTTCCATCTCCATCAAACTTTGTTTACTATGAATTACAAAAGTAAATCATTATTTTTATATTATCTAAACTTATTTTAAAACTAAAAATAGATGAATTAGTGGTTTTTAACATAACAAAAAGAAAATGGTGTATAGTTACTTGAAAGGTGATTTAGAGTTTTGATGAAACATAACTAAATAAAAATAAAAATTTCCAAGAAATTAGATAAATTGCATGGAAAGCTTTTATTCCAAGATACCACAATGATTAACAGTAATATCCTCATTCATCAAATTACATCCCAGTTGAAATGTCTTATAAAATGTTCGCAAGAAATCAAAAATAAAACATTTAAAAATATAGAAATAAATATTTAATGTTGTAGAAATGTCGATTCATAAGCAAATAGTTGAAATTACACTTGGAATTACTACTTGTTACAAAAGTAAATAAGCATAAATTCTTAATAAATTATTATTTTAATATTAAGTTAATATGGGATAAAATTGTAATATGATAAATTAAAATATAATAATATTTTCCAATAAAATTGATGTAAAGGTTAAATAACTTGAGAATTAAAACTTGATAGTAATACATAAAAATTAAAGTAAAATATTTGAATAAGTTAGAAAAACTGAGTGAGAAGGTTGCATTCCAATATAATAAAGAGATTGAGTGTAACATTCTTGATTATCAAATTAGATATCAATAGAAGTAATGAATAAAACATAAATAAATAGTAAGAATAAAATAACAAAAAACATAAAAAATAAATGCCTAATTGGTTATTGCCCATCAAGGTCAGTCAAATGACATTTTTGGCCTATATAAACCTTTCCAATTACGATGAGTAACAAAAATATATTAAAATAAATAATAAAAATATACATGTACTTGCATTTATTAATTTTATAATAAAATTTAAATAAGATAAATTGAAGGAATGTGAAAAAATCAAATCAAAGTGGTCTCAAAATCACATAAGAGAACATTTAGAGTTAAATATTAATATAATAAAATAGAAGTAAAATTTTTTTAAAAATGATATAAATTTTGTTAGAGAGTTTTATTCCAGCATATTTAGAAAATCAATTATAAAATTTTGAATCATTAAATTAGGCATGAATTGAAAGGTGTACAAATCCTTGAAAATAAAACATTAAAAAGATAAATAAGAATACTTAAATGGGTAGCACACGTCAAGATGGCTAAATTTGTTTCAACTATATTGGACATCATTTGGAATAACAATAAATTACCAATAATAATAAGGATAAATAATAATACATTTTTATTATAATATATTTAAGTATATATTAAAGCTAAGATGAGATAAATTAAAAAATTATATTATGACAAAATCCAAACTATGTATAAGTAAATTTGAAATTTTTATATATCTCAATTTTCATGGTTGGGCATGCATTGTAAGATATCTCAATTCTTACCAAATTTTGCGATGAAGGATAATATGCTCAACATCCTTAGTGCCTTGGAATACAACTATCAAGTGTAGTTTATCTCATTTCTTCAAATTTCTCTCTTTGCTATTGTTATATTCTTATGAAAAACTAATTCTCATTGCACATAACTTTCTCATCACTTGATTTATTTATATACTTTGCTTTAATATATCACATCCTAAGTTTAAAATACATATATTTTCTTTATATTAAAATATCAATTTGTTACTTATTATGCTTATTTATTTTGGTAAATGACAAAAATTGAAAAAGTGCTTTCATTGGGATTAAACAAAGATTGTTTGACTAAACTTAATGATATCTATCAAGTTTAATATTCATTTATATATTTTTATATATTTTATTTTCTAAGGTTAAGAATGTTTTATTAGCCTCGTGTTTACTACATAATTGATTATGTTACTTTAAATCTTCTTAAGATCTTAGGAAAAATCTTTCATTACTATTTATCTTATTTATTTAAAATTTTTGTATTGATTTTGTACATGATTTGATAATTGATGTTGTTACGCTCAATATACTTAAGATCTTATTGTGTGATGTTTCATACAATTTATCTTATTTCCAAAATATTCATTTTTATTTCCATATAATTGTATAAAAGTCAGAATCACCTCCTATATGACTTTACCTTTGTTTTGATTTAGATATATTATATTGATTCAATATAACTAATTTTAATATTAATATATTTACTTAATATTAAAGTAGTAATTTATTATTATTTATGTCTTTTACTTTTTTATTTCATAGTTATTAAAAATTAATGTCTAATTGAGATGAAACAAACTTCATTAGATTTTTTTGGACCAACTCTATGTAACTAAATTTTGAATTTGAAGTTCTTATGATTTTTATTTTTTATAGATTTGGAATGCTTTTAATGACATTTCTATTCAAGTTTGATTTGGTGATTGTGGACCCAATGTATAGTATACTTAATATGGTTGGAAGCAAGATTTATGTACAATTTATCTAATTTTATTAGATTTATCGCTTTGATTTTGTTATATTGAACATATCCATGAAATATACTCCAATGTGGCCTTTTGATTTTTTGATTTTTTAATCTCAAGTTTCTTGAATTTTATTACTTCAACTTTAATATATATTTATATAATATTAAAATAATAACTCATTGTTATATTTGCTAATTTAATTTCATATAACTAGTCCTATGAAGTTGAAACATATATTGTTAGACTCATCTTAATGAATTCTATCTAATTTAGCATGTTTTTATTATGTTTTAAGACGCATTTTTTTGTGTGATTTGATGATCAACAATGCTATGCCAAAACTCGTTAGTATCCTAGAATGTAACTTTCCAGCACAATTTACCTCATTTCTTCAAAGTTTTTGCTCGTATTTGGTATATTACTATGTGACTCCAAATCTCCTCTCCTTCAATCATGACATCACTTTGAATTAGTTATATTATATCATTTCAATGTATCTTACATTAACTTTAATTTATATTTACATAATTTTGAAATAATTATTTACTATCAATTATGCCAATTTCCTTTGGAATTTTGTAGTAACAAAAAAGAGGATCGATTGAGAAGAAAAAAATATCATTACACTCACCATGACAAGATCTATCCAATTAAATATGTAATTTAAAAATTTTATTTATTTTTATTTATTATGGCACTATGATATTTTACAAAATATTCTAATGCTTATCGTTTTTATTGATCAAGGATGCTACGCTTGATCTCTATAGTATGTTAGACTATAATTATCTTATAAAGTTTATCTCATTTCTTTAAAATTTTTTATTTGAAATTGTTGTATTTCTAAGAAACTCTTATTCTCATTTCATTTAACATCTACATCACTTCAATTTTCTTATATCACATTGCTTTAAAATAACCCATTTTGGATTCAAATATACACATATTTACCTTATATTAAAGCAATAATTTAATTTTTATTTATGCTTATTAAATTTTTTCATTGACATAATTACAAATGTAGCTTGATCGAGGTGAAACGAAGGTCATTCAACTCCACTATCAAATGAAATATTCCATTCTATTTTTTATATATTTTATTTTCTATGATTTTTTAATGACTTATGAGAGAATTTGATCAATACTTGATTTCGCAATTAATGATGTTATATTTGTTGTCCTTAAAATTTTATAGTGAAGCTTTCCTCATAACTTATCTTATTTCTTTAAAATTTTCTTTTTGATTTGGCTAGATTACTATGGAAACATAAAACTTCTAAGATATTAAATTTTCTTCATTTCGGTTTAGTTATACTACATTGCCTTAATTTAACTCTATTTAGTGTTAAATATACTTATTTAATTTGATATTTCATAATAATTTTTGATGAGGATAGATCGACATGAAATAAATATTATTATTATCATCTTGATGTTTTTTTGTATTTTATTTTCTATGCATTTAGCACAAGGACATGTGACTTTTATTTCCTGATATTTTTTCTTGATAAAAAGTGCTATTCTCAATCTCCTTAGTATCTTACAAGGGAACTTTACCAAATAATTCAACTCAATTCTCAATTTTTTTTCATTTATTTAGTGATATTAATATATAATTTTGAATCTACTGTCATGTGACTTTGGTATCACATTGATTTAGCTATATTAAACACTTTAATTTATTACACATCAACTTTTTTACATCATATTAAATATATAATTTTTCTTATTTTTTAAAATTTGAATTAACATTTTTTGTAATTTGAAAAGATGCCCAATCGAGATGAAAAATCTTCATTGGGCTTGCTTAGACAATCTATAACAAATTAAAAATTTTATTTGAAGTTTTTATTTTTTTTATGGCATTGGCATGTTTTATGACATCCTTTGATTCTTTCCATATTTGATAATCAATGATATTATAGTTAATCTCCTTAGTAGTCTTGAATTTAATTATACTATAGTATTTCTTATTTTCTCTTATTTTGTTTGCTAATTTTTAGTAAATAGTAATGATATTTGATTGAAATAAAACAAAAATCATTCAACATGACTTGAAAAGCTCTAACCAATTAAATATTCAATTGTATAATTGAATATATGTTTTATTTTCTTTGTTTGATCTATGATTTATGCGAGATTTTAATTGGTATGTGATTTGATGGTTGATGATGTCACATGCAATATACTGAAGATCATGGAATGTAATTTTCTTAACAATATTGTCTTATTTCTTTAATTTGTTTACTTTAATTTTATTAGATTACAATAAAACTCTAAATCTCCTCTAATGTGACATTTAGTTCATTTTGATTTAAATATCTTAGGTTTTTTCAATATAACTTATTTTAATAATTATATATACTTAATATTAAAATAAGAATTTATTATTTTTTATGCTTATTTAATTTATTATTAACTAGTATTTCAACTTATCTTGAACAACTCTTTGCAATAATTATTCAATTTAAAATTTTATTGGAAATTAATTTCTATCTAATTGGGGCTCTTTATGAGATATTACTTTTCTTACTCGTTTTGACAATCAAAGGTATTGCGTATGGCCCACTTAATATGTTGAAATGCAACTTTGTTATACAA
The DNA here is from genome assembly GCA_023846275.1 of Vanilla planifolia. Classification (NCBI taxonomy): domain Eukaryota; kingdom Viridiplantae; phylum Streptophyta; class Magnoliopsida; order Asparagales; family Orchidaceae; genus Vanilla; species Vanilla planifolia. The sequence goes on from JAIUJO010000140.1 coordinate 343,280, forward strand.
TTTACTTTATTTTGTAAACTTTTTATGTTTAGGTTTGTTTTCTTGTTAACAAACTGAAAACATCTTATTCTGTGACATTTATATCACTTTGATTTGGTAAACTACTATACTTTAGTTTATCTCTCTTAAACTTTAATATCAATTTGCTTAATATTAAAAAATTACATTAATTTATTTCTTCAAAATTATTACTTTGATTGTGTTATATTACATTGTGACACTAAATCTACTCTTGTCTATGCTATGTCCTATGATTTAGTTATATTAAATTGCTATAACAAATCCTTTGTAGCCCTTAGTATATATTTACTTAATGTAAAATAATATCTTATTATTATTTATAATTATTTACTTTGTTAATTTATAATGTTCCAAAATCATGGTTATCTTAACTTGTCTTAACAAGCTTTATTAAAATATATGTTAAATTTTTATTTTTTAAAAAAATTATTTTATAACATCTTGACACGCTTTAAATAGTGTTTTCAGATGTACATAATTTCAATTCCAAAGATGTTATACTCTATCACCTTAGAATGAAGCAATGCAACTCTTATATAAAATTTATCTCACTTATTCAAAGTTTTTTGGTTTAATTTATTTATATTATTATCATGCTCTATTGCTCGTCTCATGTGACATTTAAATTGCCTTAATTTTCCTATACTATGTTGTTTGAATTTATTTGTTTTTATTTTTAACATATATTTACTAAATATTAAAATATAATTTGTCATTTGTTTATTTATTTTTTTAATTCATTGTAATTTCAAATGAGCTTTAATGTAGATAAAATAAAAGTTATTAGGCCAATCTCAACAACCACTACATAAACAAATTATCATCTCTAGTTTTTTTTTAAATGTTGTTTTCTTGAATTTTCGCATGAATTACAGCTCTATTTGATAAATACTTGGTTTGATGACTAATGAAGTTACACACAACCTCCATAGTGTCATAACATGAAACTTTATCCCATAATTTATGCCATTTCTTTATATTTTCTTAAGTCATAATAATTGTAAATGATGTGTTATCAAGATAAGGCAAATATCTTTGAATTGTTCTTCATAAACTCTATCTAATTCATTTTCATTTCTAAATTTTTAAATACCTATTTTTTACATACTAAGAAAGAAATTTTGATTTGTACTTTAGATAATTATGAAGTATGTTTCACTTGATCACCTTTGTATATTAAATTACAAGTTTTCTAAACAAGTTATCTCTTTTCCTCAAATTTTAGCTCTGATTTGGCTATATCACTTTTTAATTTTATATCTCCTCTAATTGTGACCAATACATGTGCTAGATTTGGTTAAGTTACATTACCTCAATTTGTTTCATTAAAGATTTAATATACTTTTACTTAGTATTTAAAAAATAATTTATTACTATTTATACTTATTTCCTTTGATTTTTTGCATTAACACCATTGCAGTTTTGATCGAAATGAAACGTGAGTCTTTGGGCCCATCTCGAAAACCTTTATGTATCCACATTCTCATTTGTATATTTTTAAAAATTTATTTTTTTTGTGTTTTTAATGTGTTCTATGAGACATTTTAATTTATACTTGATTTTATGATTGATAATGTTATCCTTAGTCTCTTTAATATTAGAAAATGGATGTTTCTTATTAACTATAGATGATTTCTTAAAATATTTTGATTCAATTTTGTTATAATACTATGAAACTCCACATCACATCACATGTGACCTTTAGCACACTTTAATTTCGCTAATTACACTATTTTCATTTATCTCATCTGAAATTGAAATCATATATTTATTTAATATTAAAAATAAATTTAATATTATTTAAAATAAACATTATTGGACTCATATGACGTGCTCTATCCTCTTAAATATTTAGTATGAAATATTTACTTATTTTATTTTTTGTGGTTTTGGCATGATTCACAGGAAAATATGATTCTTACCTAGTTTAATAATTAAAGATCCCACACTTGATCTCCAAAGTATGTTCAAGTGCTAATTTTTTCTATCGATTTTTGACATTCCTTCAAATGTTTAATTTTTATTTTATAATTTATTATCAAACTCTAATTCTTCTTTCTTAGCACCTCTACATTGCATTCATTTTGATATTGTTAACTTTATAAGTAACTTTTAATTTTCTCTTATATAGCCTTTACAATTATACTGTATTACTTGAATTTTTCTAATTACTACTTTAAAATATTTTACATGACATAAAATTAATAATTGATTATTATTTAAACTCATTTATGTTAGAAAATTATAGCAATGTGAAATATTTTCCAACAAAAATGAAAAAAGTCATTAGACAAGACTCAATTAGTTCTTTCCATTTAAATATATATTTATAAACTTTAAAAAAAATTATTTTTCTCTAATTGCTTATATTATCTCTTTTCTTCAATATTTTAATTTTTTATTTCATTGTGTTACACTATAACTCTCACTCCTCATTACTTAAAATTTTTTCAATTAAATTGCTTCAATTTTCAAATTATTAGCTTTAAAATAAATTTACTAAATATTTAATTAAAAATTTATTATTATTTATTTTCATTATACATTGTAATTATAGGGAATGTTGGATTGATAGCAGAAAACCTTAGTTCGATTCATCTTGAATTTCTTATCTAAATAACTATTCAATTTCATATGTTATTAAATATTTTATTTTTTAAGTATTTAGCATATTTCATGAGAAATTTAAAATTATACTTGATTTTACAATCGATGATATTACACATGATGTCCTTGGTAGTGTTGTATGCAGCTTTCCAATATAATTTATCTCATTTCTTCAACTTTTTTGTATTAACTTATTATATTACTTTGTAATGCTTATATTTTTGGGTGATTGTTATATCACTTTTGATTTTATTATTAAAAATCTTTTCAATTTAGCATAATTTTTTAGTATATATTTAATTTATATCAAAATATAAATTTTTTATCTTTTATGCTAGTTCATTTTTATATCCATAGTAATCCAAAAGATTGTCCAGTCAAGATGAAATCAAAATCATTGGTCTTTGATTGAAGAGCCTTATTCAATTCATGAGTCTTATCCTAAATTTTACTAATTTTAAGGGATATTTTGAGTTGCAGCTTATTTTATAATCGAGGATGTTACACTTAATCTTTTTAGTTTATTTTGTACAAAGTTACCATAAAAGTTATCTCATTTCTTAGAATTTTTACTTTTATTTCATTATATTACTATAAAAACTAAATATGTTCCTATGTGATGTATGAATTTTTTTTTATTTGCTTTTATCACATTAGTTTTTTTAAAAACATTTAGTTTTTATTTATGTTGACTTAATATCAAAATAATAAATTATTATTATTTTGCTTATTTAATTTAGTATTTTGCAATAATTATAAAGCATGTCTGATAAGGATTCTTCAGAAGAACTTTTGATTCACGCTTGTTATGAAAATCAAAGAAGTTAAATTCGATCTATTTTGTATCTTGGAATGCCATATTGTGATACAATTTATTTCATTTTTTCAATCTTTTTACTTCAATTTAGTTTTATTACTATGTAACATTAAATCTCCCTTCATGTTACCCTAATATCACCTTGATTTGGTTAATATACATTTCTTTAATTTATTTTATTTCAAATTTAATATATATTTTCATAATATTAAAAAAATTCTACATTATCAAATTTCGTTGATTTATCTGCATTCAAATTCAATATGTGATCCAAACAAGACTTAAAAGAGATGAAACAAATATCATTGGACTCATCTCAATAATATCTACTCTATTAATAATTCAATTTGAAATTTTTACATATCTTATTTTTCATATCTTTGACATGTTTACAAGCCTTTTTATTCTTACTTAATTTGATGGCTAAGGATGCTACACGACTTTTTTACTACCTTTGAATTAATTTTTTTAGAAACATTTATCTCATTTCTTGAAGTATTTCTCTTTGATTTTGATATATTACTATAAAACTCTAACTGTCATATTGCGTGAATTTTACATTACTTTGATTTCATTATACTACATTACTCAAATTTATTGCAATCTAGCTTTATTATATGTTTAGTTATAATCAAAATAATATTTTTGCATTATTTGTTTCTTATTTATCTAGGTCATTCTCAAATCTCCAAATGAGATTCTATCAAGGTCAGAAAAACATCGTTCGAATCAACTCCATGAGCCTTTCCCAATTGAATATTCTTTCTATATTTTTAAAAATTTTATCTTCAACGAACTTTTAACATTTTATGAAACCATCTGATTTGTACTTAATTTGATAGTCAAGGACTTCCTAAATCTTCTCTCATGTGACTTATACATTACTTTGATTTGATTATGTTAGATTACTTCAATTCATCTTATTTCAATTTTAATATTTATTCACTTAAAAAATAAATAAATTTTTTTTTATGCTAAATTATTTTGGTAATTTTTAGAATTCCAAACAAAGTGTGATCAAAATGAAAGAAGCTTTGTGGGACTTATCTTGATCAACTCAATCCATTCAAATAATTTTTATATTTCAAATTAATTTATTTTCCATAATTATTGCATGTTTTAGAAGAAATTTTAATTTGAGCCTAATTTGAAGATAAATAATGTTACATTGATCTTAATAATATCATAGAATTCAATTTTCTCACATAATTTATCTCAATTTTTAAAAATTTTATTTCTAATTATTTATACTTCTATGTAATTTTAAACCCTCCCACAAGATCTTACATCACTTTGGTAATTCTGTGTAATTCTATGCAAAGTACATTTCTTCAATTAATTTCATTTCAAATTTACTTTATATTTAAATAATAATTTATCATTATTTATCTATATCTAGTTTGAAAATTCATAAAAATTCAAAATGAGAACTAATCAAGATGAAGCAAATCTTGTTAGATTTACCTAGATGATCTTTTTTAATTAAATATTCTAATTAAAATTTTTATAAAATTCAACTTTCTTATAAACTTTAGCTTATTTGTTTAGATATTTTGATTTTTATTTTGATAAATTAAATGAAACACTAATTCTCTTACCATTGGACCTTTACAATGCTTTTATTTGGATATATTGCAACTCTTCAATTTAAATATTTCTAGCTCTAAGATGTATCTAGTAAATATTAAAAAAAAAATTTCTTATTGTTTATGAAAATTTATATTAGTGGGTTACAATAATTTACATTGCTTTGATTTTGTTATATTATAGTGCTTCAATATATCTCATTTTATCTTTAATATATATTCACTTTTTATTAAAATATTCATCTACTATTATTCTATTTATTTACTTTTGTAATTTGTGGCAGTTTAAGGGTCTTTTTACTTGTCTTTCCTTATATTTTTATTTATACCAAATTTGATTATGATGAATGTTGGTCTCAAATGCTTTTACTAGTTGTACTAGTTTTTGAGTAATGTATCTAATTTGTTCTAATATTTGACCTCAGTATATTAGAATGCAACTATTCCATGCAATTTATCTCAAATTTTTCAGGTTTCTTTCTTTAATTTAGTTGTGTTAATTCCTAACTCTAAATCTAAACACTTGAGACGATTAAATGGCTTTGATTTGGTTATGTTACATTATTTATGTATTCTCAATTCAACTTTAGTACATATAAACATAACTTTAAAAAAATAATTTTGTTTTTTTTTTTTTATTTGTTTTGATAATTCACTACTATTCCAAACAAGATTCAAATGAGAAAACACTAACGACATTGGTCACAACTCTACAAGCATTATTCATTTAATTAATCATTTGCTTGTTTTTAAATATTTTTACCTTCAATTAGTTTTAATAATTTGTGAGTCGTTTTTATTCATAGTAGATTTAGAGATGGAAGATGTTACACCAGATTTCTTAATATCTTAGAGAGCAACTTTCTCATAAAAGTTTACTCATTTTCTCAAATTTTTCTCTTTATTCTATTTATATTTAAAATAATAACTTATTATTATTATTATTCTTTATTTACATAGGAAAATTGCAATAAACTAAAAGGATCTATGACTAAGACAAAAACAATCGTCATTAAGCTTATCTTGATGAGCTCCATCAAATCAAATATTAATTTAAAAACTCTAAAATAATTTATTTTCTTAGAATTTTGTGTGTTTTACATGACATCCCATTTGTTATCCAATTTGATGCTTGAGGAATCTACACTTCACCAACTTTGTAGTTTGTAATGCAATTCTTTTGTGTAGCCCATCTTATTTCTTCAATTCTTTTTTTTTTTTGATATTATGATGTTAATATGTCACCATAAATCTCATTTTGTGTGACCATTAGATCACTTTCTTTTTTTTATATCATATTTTTTCTACTTGTCCCAATTTAACTTTAATATATATTTATTCAATAAGAAAAAAATTAATTTTTTTTTATTCATATTTATTGACGTTGGTAATTCATAATACTTCAAAATGTCTTTTGAGCGAGAGAAAAAAATCCATTTTTAACATGTCATGAAAAGGTATATCTAATTAAAAATATTCGAATTCATATTTAGCAAAAAGTTTTTCCCATATCTTCCATTTTTTTTACTTTGCTTTGATTATAGTAATATGTATCTCTAACTCTCATCTTTTGTGACCATTACATTACTTTCACTTTGTTAGATTATATTTATTCAACTTATCTCACAATAATTTTACTAAATCTTTACTTAAAATTATTAAAAAAATAATTTTTTTTTCTTATTTATGTTGGAAATTTATAGTAATTCCAAAAATTTTTTAATTAAGGCAAAAAATGATGTTATCCTCATTTTAAAGAGAAATATCAATTAAATATTTATTTCACATTTTAAATTATTTTTTTAATTTGGAATGAGTTATTCAACATTTTGATTCGTCATTAATTTCAATATTCATTTCTATAATTTTTTAAATATTTTTGTTTCAAGATTTTTAGCATGCTTTAGGAGATATTATTATTTGCACTAGATTTGGTACTAAAGAAGATGTTGCACTCGATCTCCTTTGTACCATAGAAGTCAACTTTTCTGTTTAGTTTAGCTAATTTTTTTAAATGTTTTCTTTAGATTTGGTTAAATTATTGACTCTAAAAATCCGCAAATCTGAACCTTGTATTGCTTTGATTTGCTTATATTATATTTTTTTAGTTTAACTAAATTTAGCTTAAATATAGATTTACTTAATGTTAAAATAATAGTTTGCCTTTAATTTTTCTTTTTTGATATTTTAGTACAATTTAATTGAAATTTAATTCACATTGGAGTATGCTTATTAAACTCAATCAAATTAAAAATTTATTTCTACTTTTTAAGAAAAATTTATTTTCTGGGATTTTTGTAAAGTTTAATGCACAATTTGATTTATGACATATTTTATGATCAAGGAAGTTACACTCGATGTGATAAGGTGTTGAAATTAAGCTTTATCATTAAGTTTAATTCATTTGGTCTAATTTTTTGAAACAACCCTTTTATATTATTATTTTACAAGAATTTTGCTGTTGTGTGACCATGACATCATTTCTATTTAGATCAAATAAATTCTTGATATTTATCTAACTATACCTTTAAAATAAATTTACTTATTAATTAAATAATGAATTATGATTAGATCTATTTATTTACTTTGGTAAATCATAGCAATCGAAAAGGAGGTTAGGTCGAGACAAAACAAACATCTTTGGATAATGACTTAGTATTCGAGATACACTTAATTATTTATTTCTATGTTTTCAAAGTCATGCTTTGCATGGTGTTATGGTTTGTGCCTGATTTCATATTGAGGATTTTACAGTTCATCTGATTAGCAACATAGAATATAAATTTCTTTATAGTTTGTCATATTTTTTGAATTTGTTTTGTTAATCTTCTTTATATTATTAGAAATCTGTAATTGCACTCTCACATGACCTTTATATCAATTTGATTTAGATATATGACATTGCTTTAACTTTTCTCATTTCTAACTTGAATAAATATATTTACTTAATATTAAAATTGCAATAAATTATAATTTATGTTTATTCAACTTTATAACGAGATGTAGTTTTAGTCAAAGAGAGATCAATATAAAACAAATTTTCATTTTTAAATTTACGGACATTTTGTTAACTAATATTTTTTTATCGTTTATAAAATATATTAATTCATAGATGATTTTATGATAGAGAATGTTAACTTGTTCACTATAATTTTTAATATATTATTTTTTTAATTTTTTTAGGATGATTTATGCACAATTTTAAGTTGTACTTTATTTGTTCACTTGTTTGTAACACTAAAATTTCCGATTATCTTCGAATGAATCTTTCCAAAAAAAATTTTCTCATCTAAAATTTTTTATTTTTAATTTTTTATATTACTAAAAAATATACTTTCTCCTCAAGTGACAATTACTTTGTTTGATTTGAATATATTAATTGCTACAATTTATCTCATTTTTAGCTTTTATGTTTGTGTACTTCATTTATAATAATAATTTATAATTATTTTTCAATAACTTTTTGTAATTCATAGCAATTCAAAATAAGATTAGATGGCCATGAAACAAGTGTTGTTGAACTACTTTTTTGAAACATTATCTATTTGAATATTTAGCTTTTTTTTTGAATTATTTAGTCTTCTTGAATTTTTTTAATTTTTAATGGAAATTTTGATTCTTACCTTATTTGATGAACAAGGATATTATAATTGATCAGTTTAGCATCTTAGAATCAAACGTTCTGGTAAAATTTATGTTTTCTTTCTTCAAACTTTTACTTTTATTGGATAAATTGTTTAGTAACTCTAGAGTCCTCAATTGTGACTTTTATAACACATCAATTTTGTTGTATTACATTACTTTAATTTATCTTATTTTGGCTCTAATATGAATTTAATTGTTATTAAAATAAAACTTTTTTATTATTAATTCTTATTTCCTATTGTAATTCATTATAATTCATAACATCGTTATATCGATCTTCATGTGCTATATCAAATTACTTTTTTTGCAATTTTAAACATGATATTTTAAGTGTTTTTTGTATGTTTTACTAAACAATCTCACTCATAACTAATTTGATAATCAAGGATGCTTCACTCGATCATTAAAGTATATTGGAGTTTAGATTTATAATGAAATTTGTTTTATTTCATTTTTTTTTATTTGGCTATATTTCTATGCTACTCTAAATCTTGTGAGGTGTGACCATACATCAATTTGATTTGGTGGTATTATAATACTATAATTTGACTTACATAAACTTTAATATATATTTTCTTAATAGTAAATAAATAATTTGTTGTTATTTATCCATATTTAATTTGCAAATTTTGAGTAATTCAAAACATGCTTAGATCAAGAAGAACAAAAGTCATTTGAGTTATTTGACAAGCTCTATCCAACTATATATATTATTTTTTTTATTTTAATTTTTTTGAAAATATTTTTGCACACTTCATCTCTTTTTTTGAAATTATTTTTGTTTATTTTGTTATATAACTATGAAACTTTAATTCTTTTATGGCATGTCCTTTACTCATTTTGATGAGCTCTATATAATAAAATATATTTTTTATATTTATAAATAAATTATTTTCTAATTTTTTTGCTTGTCTATATAATCATATTGAATTTAATGATTAAGGATATTACACATTATCTACATAATATTTTTTACTATAGGTTCCACTTCTAATTTTTCTCATTTCTTGAAATTGTTTACTTTAATTTTGTTATATTTCTTTAAAACTCTAATTCTCCTTGTTTGTGTCTTTAAAATCTTTTTTTCATTATATTATATTTCTTCAATTTAACTTATTACAATTAAATTATATATTTTAAAAAAAATAAGCTAATAGTTGATTATTATGTTTTTATTGTGACAATTAGACATAACTAACAACAAATGAGGTTTAATCATGACGAAAAAAATTTATTAGGCTAATATTCCACTTGAATATTTACTTGACTAAAATTACAATAATAATTGTTTGTTATTTATTCATAGTTAAATTTATAATTGTTTTATTTAAGGAAAGATCTAATTTAGCTAAAAAAATGCCAATGGACACATCTCGATGATTTTCTTCCCAATTAAATATTTATTTTTATATTCTTTTAAAATAATTACGTGCTTTATCAGTTTTCTATTTATACCTAACTTGATGATCGAGGATGCCCAAACCAATCTCTTTGTATCAGGCAATTGAGCTTCTTCACAAAATGAATCTCACTTTTAAAAAATAATTTCTTTCATCTAGTTACCTTACATTGAAATTGAAATTTTTCCCTTATGCACCCATTACATCACTATGAATTTTGTATAATACATATCTTTAATCCCATTACATCATTGTTTTATTTTGCACTCTAATTTATTTGATAATTCATCGTAATTCCATTGATGTCTGATTATGATAAAACAAAAGTTGTTGGGCTTTCTTATATGAACTCTATCAAATTAAATATTCATTTTTTATTTTTTATATTTTTTATTTTCTATGGTTTTTTCATGATTTGTAAGTTATTTTGATTCATAGCATATTTAGATATTGAAAACATTACACTCAATCTCCTTAGTTTTATGGAATTCAACATTCCCACAAAATTTGACTGATCTAGTCAAAGTTTTCATTTTGGTTCCATTATATTACCATGAATGTCTAATTCTCCTCTTGTTTAACATTTACCTTTATTTTATTCAGTTATATTACATTATTCAAATTTATCTTAGTCTAGTTTAATATAAATTTACTTGATTAAAAAATGATAATTTATTATTTTCTTATGTTTCTTTTAATCTATAGTTCATAATAATTCCAAGCAATGTCTGATGAATTGAAAAAAATATCATTAGCCTCATCTTGGGTAGGCATATATAATTGAATATCTATTTTTTTAAGGTTTGACTTGCTTTATAAGATATTTCTATTAATATTAAGCTTTTGAATCAGGAGTGTTACGTTCAATTCTCTCAGTATCGTGCAATTCATCTTTGTCGAAAAAAAATTTCTCTTTTAATCAAAATGATTTCAATTTTTTTTGTTAGAGTGCACATTTTCTCAAAATCTCCTCTGGCCTAACCTTTGAATAACTTTAATATATTTTTAAAAAACAAAATTTTTTATTATTTAGTTTTGTTTACATTTATTATTTAAAATTGTTCTTAACAAAGTCATACCAAGATAGAAGAAAATTTCTTGGACTTGCTTGAAGTGCTATATCAATTTAAATACTAATTTTTTTTTTTCAAATTTTTTTTAAGCTTTAACATTTTTAATGAGATATTATGATTTGTTCCTCATTTAATATTAATAGATTTTACACTTGAACGTTTTACTATTTTGGAACGCAAATTTTCTCCATAATGTATATGATTTCTTCAAACTTATCTCTTTGATTTATTTATAGAACTATTGAACTCTAGCTCTCCACTCAAGCAAGTTACATCATTATGATTTAGTTACATTACATTGCATCAATTTATCTTATTTCAAATTTATTGAATATTTAATATTAAAATAGTAAGTTTTCATTAATTTTTTAAGTAATTCCTAATGATGTTAGATGGAGTTTAAGAAAAAATCTTAATGAGTTCCATCAAATCTAAATAATAATTTTTATTTTTGAACTATTTTATTTTTTAGTATGACATTTTTATTGGTCAGAATGATTTATGCTTTATTATAAATAAAGGTATTATATTTGATCTCTTTAGTATGTTTCAATTTCTAGTAGTCACACAAAATATCATAATTCTTAAATGGTTTTCTTTTATTTTGTTAGACTTACCTAAAGGAGCTTTATTTAATTACATAATCTTTTGTTATATATTTCTTAAAATATTTCTTTTTATACATTGTTTTTCTCACTTTATGAGACAATCCTATTCTACTTTATTTCATTATTGAGGATGTTGTCTACTAAGCATAATAAATGTAGCATCATATACAATTTATCTCTTATTGAAAAATATTTCTCTTTGATTTTAGTTTTATAAAACTCTAAATCTTCTCTCATGTGATAGTTAAATTGTCTTGATTTTCTTATGATATATTTCTTTAATTTACATCATTTAGGTTTAATATATATTAAATTAATATGAAAATATAATTTTTTTTAATTTCTTAAGATTATTTACTTTAGTAATTTATATTAATTACTATTGAGATATGATCGAATAAAATAAGCATTGTTAGATTCATCTTGAAGAGCTCTATTTAATTAAAAATTATTTTTGATAAATTTCAATATTTTATTTTCTACAATTTTTATAATCTTTGTGAAATATTTAAATTTGTATGTTATTTTTTGATCAAGAATCAATCTAGTACATGGAATGTAATCTTTCTATGTAATTTACATTATTTCTTAAAATACGTTTCTAACATTCTTTAAATTCAATGAAGCTCAAATTCTACACTTATCAAACACTAAGATAAATTTTATTTGGTTGCATTATATTTCTTCTATTTATCTCAATAAGTAATAGGAAGTGATCTTACTTAATGCATGACAAATGAGTAACTGTAGTTGTAGGAAAGTCCTATATTTCTTGGAAATCCATTCAGACATTATCCAACCTTTCCAATATTTGAGCACCACATTTTTTTCGTTGCAGCATGTGTACTTATTGCCCATATATCTAATGTCAATAGACTCAAATTCTTGCATGATTTTAGAAAAATCATGCTATCTCTATCCACTTCAAAACCTCTTTCTTGCTCTCTTCTCCTCTTGTAATTTAACAACATTGAAATCCCCTACCACTATCATGGGTCTCTTACCTCTAGCCTCCTTCCTTAGGATCTCCCACATAGCATTCCTCTTGATAGGCTTCTTGGAAGCATACACCATACAATTTTTTTTGGCCTTTCCGCCCGTATCCTTGCCTGCGCAACAAGTCTTGCAGCGAAATTTTTATAACTTACAAGTTTAGCCAACTCCTCTATAGAACCACAATCCCTTTAGACAATCCAGATGATGGTTGCACTACAAACTCCCAGTCCTTACCAAGTCAAAAATCCACATCTCTTATATTAAATCTCCCTACCTTAGTTTCAACAAGAGCCATTATTACAATAACCCTTGTTCTTACAAACTACTGCAGGTCACCCCTCGATTTTTTATCCGTTAATCCTTGAATGTTCCATATAATGAGCTTAATCATTTTTTGTAATAAATAAGTATAACAACATCTAGTATCTCCCACCAATAATAGTTGGGCTTCCAACATACTGGCAACACTTCCATATAAAGTGTACATCCAATTGTCACCTCAAACAAAGCATTGGAGATCACTGTTATAACCACATAACTACACACACTATGCCCAACTTTTTATAGCCCAAACCTCTTAACATTCCAAGGAATTCAATAATTGCATTCAGATCATATAACCAGTAGTAAGGAAAAACTTCAGGTTGTGTTGTCTCTTCGAACTTCCAATTATTTCTAAAGTGCCCTACAACTTAACATCTATAGTGTCCCCTTCATTCTTATACTTATCATTTTTTTGAGTCTTCATACAGCAAATTGCCTACCTCAGTAGACTCTACCAAGACCATTTCAGCAACAGCATGTCTTCACACAAAACTAAAACCAGTCTTCTCATATTCGTATCGCATATGATACACCACCAAGCACATCTCCAGCCCCACATCAGTAGCAAATTAGCTCCTAGTAGAATGCCAGTAAGGCTTAAGGGATTTATAGCAGCAAATTCTCTCCTGCTCTCTATATTCCATCACATTAGCAATCCTCTGACAGAAACTTCATCTTTAGTAATTGGCCCTCTTGTATCGCCCACTCCATGCCATCCTCAAATTTATTTCTACATTCAACATAACTGCATCCCAATGCAACATCCCCATTGATTTCCTTCTTCCTCACATGCTTCACCCAATTGAAAGAAATAACACTTTGTCAAGTAACTATATTAATTTTTAATAAGTGTCTCATCTTTATTTCAACCACCCTTTTGGATTGCCCCTTCACCCACTACCCACCATGTGCCAAGTCATTATACCATGAAGGATTACAATGCCTTTTACTATAGTAATGAGCTTGTTTTAAAGCAAACAAAAAATCAAAGAGAGCATCCACCCAATTTAGCCAGAAGCATTCACACCAAACACCCTACTTAGAATCATAATGCAAACCCTACACCTCTCACTATAGCTTGCACTTCCATGAATCATCACCATGGACATTCCTTTACAAATGTTGTAGCCAACAAACTACTACTGAGAGGTTCCCCTCTCTCTCCATTTAATTTTATATAGCCACATGGCTTGAAACTCCCCCAATCATATGATGATCCTCTTATAATTTTCCCTTCCCCTTGGTCTCCTCCTCTTTTGACCTCTTGTCCTACTGGTCTCCTTCGATATGTTGAGTCACTTGCATTGCAGCCTCCTTCCCCAATGTATCCTTTGAGGTCTATACTTTCCTAAAAGGTTCCCTCCCCTTTGTAATAGAGATACTTCTGTGCCTTCCTGGGTACCTCACAACACCATTATTAACTGCACCCCTTAGGTCCCTCTAAAAAATTCAGAGTAGCTATATGAACCAGAAATCTTCTTTGAATAGGCATGGCAACCCTCCTTCTCGATTGTACTAACATCTAAGGGCTTAGCCCTTTTCTGATTCCCTCATCCTTATCCTACTTTGTTCTTGTTTGTTGGGTTTCCTAGCTTCCTTACAATTTTTATCAGTCTTCTCCTTCTCATTTGCTGCATTCCCCTCTAACTCCCCTATCAAATCAGTTTGAATTTCCCTACTGGAACATTGATCAGTGTAGTGGCCTACGTGGCCACAAGTCTAGCACATTTCAAGAAGGCCCTCGTACTCAAAAGATTGGAATGTCTTCCCAAATAGCCAACTCAGCCACTTTCCTAGCTTCGATGGTTTCGAAAGGTCCATCCTTACATAGACCCTTGCATACGAAGATCGTTGTAAATCAGTGATCCATAAATCCAGCAAGTTCGGTTTACCAATTGCTTTGACAAAGTGTAAAATATTTTGTGTCCCAATATACCAATGGAAGCGTAGAGATTCTGACGCACACTAGGGTACACATTATAGTCATGTCACTAGGCTTGAACTCAGGGGTCCAAACATCCAACTCTATGGCTTGCCCTACTACCTACCAAGGTTCACCTAGAAACACCACATTCCTACCCTTAATTGAACCAAAATGAAGACAAAAATATCTTGATGATAGGTCTAATATTCTGAAATTCTTAAAATGGCTCCACCTACACAGTAAAAGCCTTGCAATAACATAGGAAGGAAGGGTATTGTCGTAGACTCTCCCTACTAATTCAAATTGATGAAAAACATTGCATCTATAATATGTTAAATCTGACATTATAATCTCAACCTATACTACGTAATCCAGCAACCTAGTAGCAACCTCTCAACATCAACATAAAGGAGGCCGCTCAGTGGTTATTATATTTTCTATATTTTTGTTCTTTTTAGCTGTCAGCATATCTTTAAAGCTTACTTTATTAGATTTTTCTTATTTACCACCCTCACCATTTCCCACACACTATAGTATCCTATCCTTCTTTATTATGGTCTTCATTGGTATGATTTTGAGTGTTCTCCTATGTCAATGATTTCTTGTTCATAGATTTATCACTCTCACTGCTACCACCTATTATGATCTACGCAATGTTCATCTTTCCATCTTTCTTCATGTAGGAGTTAGTCTCCTTTACTTCTTTTATAGATAGCATGATTGTGCCACTCATAGTGGATACTGAGTCTACTAATATTCCACTATAATTCAAACCTACTCCCACCTCGTCATCAATTATAGAGATGGCCAATACAACTTCCCTATATGCTAAGTTACAACTACATTCCCCAATCAGCAACTCATTATGCATGGGGGGACACATTTTCACAGCTTTTCCCTTTTTTTTTGCTCTTCTTAGATTTTGTGCCAGCCATACTATAGATAACCACTTGCACCTCCAGTAATTCCAGCACCATAATAACTGCACAACAAAGTAATTACAATAATTATTGCACCCAAAAATTCTTAAAAATATTCCAACCAATAATTACTTCAACCAACATAGCCTGTGCAATTAATTCCAACACTTCGAACAGCATGATAATAACACAACAAAACAATAGTAGCAATTATTTCTACAGTAATTCAAGAAATAATTTCAATCAAAGATTACTTCATCTAACACAACCTGTGCAATTAGTTCCAGCACATCCAACACCATAATAACAAAACAACAAAGCAATAATAATAATTATTTCATCCAAAAATTTCAAAAATAGTTTCAACTAGAGATTACTTTAGCTAGCACCACCTTTGAAATTAATTGCCAGCACTTCTAGCATAATGACACAGCAAAGCAATTGCAAAGTAATTGCACAACATAGCACTTTCAACAATTAATTCAACCACTTCTAGTAGTAATAAAGTAACCTAAAAAAATAAAGCTATATATGAAATTTCAAAGGTCTAGGTTTATATTTGACCTCGATAATTAAAATTTTGTTCCATTATTGTAGGAAAACTAAAGAAATGGTTACAAGAAAAGCTACGGCAATACCATAGCGTACCTCACAACACCTAGGATGAGTTATGTGCATGCCTAGGAAGAGTTCATTTCAAGATTTGTCTTCTGTCACTACACAAGTGTTGCACGCTGTGGTTCACTTCACATGCCTTGCACTTTGCTCTACACGCCATGCTGTTCATGTCACCGCACCACCTCAATTTACATTTAGTGCCAATATTTGAATTCATGAGTGTTCATGTCTCTATAGAAATTTTCACATCACCACATGCTATGCATGCCTCTTGTGCACCAGCCAACCTATTCTCCATAGAGGAAAGTGGAATCCCCGCTTCCCTCACAAAAGCTCTCTCATAAAACCTCCCTCACAAAAGTCTTTGGGTCGAGCCTATTGCTTAATTTCCTCAACACGAGAAAGCTTACTAGGTCCAGACATAACAAGGATTGATAGATAGATTGAGAGCTCTTTCTTGATTCTATGGGTGGTGGTTCATGACAGTTCTTAGTAGGTGGAGCAATTAGTCTAGTTAATTTCGTTAATGAATGAGGCCTCATCTTGTTAACTAGCTATGTGGGGTGCAAGCCCTATGGTCAACTTATTAGAGGGACTATGGTCTCTTAGGCCATAGAAGTTTGAGACAATAATAGGTATGTGATACTCTTAGATGTTCTGGGCCACACGCACACTACACAGATGTATTCAATGTGTCCATTGTATTGGTCAAAAGGCCTATGAAATATTATAAAATTTCATCAAGATGAGGATAGATCATTGCAATTATTGGTCTTCAATGAGGAATTTCTAGTAAGCACGAGTCATCAGCTCAAGTTGACTACATCCATGCCCATTGTACACACCGCCCATCACTCCTGCCGATTGAATGCTCTGGTGAAAGCTCGGATCACTGTGATGTGGGAAATTTTGTTCGTATGACTTGACGAGAAGTCCACTAAACCTTGTCATTTGGAGGAAGGAGAACGAGTAACAAGGTTTCTATTAGTGAACCTACAGAAGGATCATTGACGAAAGTATGAATGATGGAGTGATCTATCCAACATGTGGGTGTGTGATGGTTGTTTGATGTCATGCTCTTTAATAGTGTGTGCCCTTACTTTCCCATGGAGCTCGATGCTATGGGGGATAAACAATATCTTGTGGGCATGGTCAGGCACTAAGGGAGAGCAAAAGTTAATGTAGTAGAGTATGTTTTTCATCATCAGGTCCAGTGAGGCTTAGCAATCAGACATATTATGACTCTTGATAATAGATATCCTAACTCTCGCATTAATCAGAATGCTGCACGTGTTGTGAATTCTAAAATCTTTTGAACCATCCATTTTTTGAATGCAAGTTGCACCCAACGATGCAAGACTAGGGCAGGCCTACATGGGTGTAATGTGATTTGTCGCTCCTTACAAAAGCTTGGAATCATTGGTTTGCATCCCAGGCCCTAGTTTGGATGTGATTGATGACACCCAGTGCTGTTGCATGGTGTTTTAAAGTGTTTGGTGATGGTTGATCGTCGACATGATCAAAGGTGTATGCCATCGACTATTTTGGTGTTGGCCAGAAAGAATCGATATTACAGGGAGACAAGGAGATGCCCCTCATAGATCCTACTGCATGCTCCATGGTGGGGAATAGTGAACTCATGTTAGGTGAGGCTACCCACTAAATTTAATAATCTAAATAAGTAGTGGAGAAGGAACTTACAACGATTCCCTTAGTAATGGAGAGCAAAACTAGACCAGCCTAGTTTGGAAATCGGGCAGTCTAAAGCCTGAATTGTAGTCTAGAGAGAATCCTCAGTGATGAATCGAGATCAAGTACCCTGGAAAAGGGCACCATGGAGGGCAAGAGCCCCCTTCGACTAGTGCCCTACTACTACATGAGGCACTCTAAATGAGTCGGGTTGTTTGGGAATGCAGCCTAAATTGTGTGGTAAATTCCATCCAAGGCTAAATAATTATGAAAGACTGATAACGAAAAAGTACCATGAGGGAAAGATGAAAATGACTTTGAAAAAAGAGTCAAAGAGTGCTTGGAATTGTCTGGAGGTGTAGATGGGGACTGGATGTAGAATGTCAAATGATGGTTTGTTGCACTACTTGAGTAGCAGACCGTCTCAGGCCATCAAGGCTACCAGAGCCCAAGAGGACGTCACTCGAGGAGAAATCATCGTGGTAGCCAATCACATTAGTTGCACCATCGAGGTATGCTATGGCAACACTGCAAGCATGGGTGATGCCCATTGGGCTCCCTATCTGACTCGTCTTGAAACACATACCAAGGAGTCTGATAGGCTTGTGAGTCGACAGGTGAGCAAGCCTAGAAGGTGCAAGGAAGTTGATTAGTGGGATCCTCGTTTGAGGAGTGAGCCAAGGGGTTCGAGTGAGAGCATGTGTATTGGGATCCAAAAGATGGTGAACTATGCCTAAGTAAGGCAAAGCCAGAGGAAACTCAAATGGAGGACCACAGTAATACTGACATGCAAATCATTCGTCTAACTTGGGAATAGGGGAGAAACACTAATTGAACAATCTAGTAGTTGGTTGCCTTCAAAGTTTCCCTCAAGATAGCTAGTGCCATAGTCAAAGTTCTATCGAGTAAAGCCAATGATTAAAGGCATCGAGGGCACAATGCCATCTACTTATTCTCAAACTTTAAATCGGTAGGATGGCTGGGCTACTTTCATGATTTGAGCCAAGGAATCTAGGCTCCAAGTGGGCCATTTTTGGTAAGCAAAATTAGTGATGTAGGATCAACTGAAAGCCAGGTTATGGTGTCCAACTACACACTAAACTATAGCCCACAAAAGGTGTTGGTCAATTAAGATAGTAAGATGGTGGTCATTGAAGTTGAAATCTGCTAATGAGTGTGTAACAACTCACCTATCGAATCAACTAGCCCCAAAAATGGATGATGCTTAAGCATGCAATACACACGTAGGCTTCGAAGCAATGCAAGTCTCCCACGAGAAGGAGGATGCAACGATCACTACAAAACACGTAGTGTGAGCCTGTGTGGAGCCTTCATTAGTGCAAATCTTGGTAGTAGTAGCAAATATTCAGATGAGAACTTTGAAGGCCAAATAATAGAAAGGTTTCATGTAAATGACACTTGAACATGGTTTAGCTGATCCTAAGAGATGTGGGAAACCTATCAGAGAGTGCCATTTTGCACAAGCTTCCAAAGGGATGTGGCAGTTGATGGCAATGTGAAGTGGTTTGGTGACATCGGTGGGGACCTTAGGAAGAGTTATCATTTCTAATTAACAGCTTATCGGCCCTAGAAACAGCTCAGCCAGAGGTAGGTCCAAGCGGTTGGAAGTGCACAGCATATTGAGCAGTGTCTGATGTGCCCCTAGTAACCCTTTGAAATCTAGATGGTTGAGTGCCTTCCATGCCAGGCCGTACTCATAACCGCATCAGGTCTCCAAGGTGAACAGCCTCTGGTCAATGGAGCAATGTAGGCAGGGGAAGTCGACAAAATGAATTTGTTACTTCGGGAAAAGGATTGGCTCTGAGGGTTGGGCATGGGGGTCCAATCCCAACCCCATCGGCTATCAATGGATGACTAGAGCTGCTTCGGTGGCGAGAGCAGCTCGATGAGTGCTGGTTGGGGGATAAATTGGGAGTAGCCCCTTTGGGGACCTTCCCTACGTGTTGAACAATCAACTCAGAATTGGTACAAACATGGGGAATCCGATTGTTTAGTTAAAACAAAGCATTACGATGGTCCTCGAGGATGCTCACGCAACGTGATTTTTGCCCAATGCTCTGAATGTCAATGTGAAGAAATTAAACCAAGCAATGATAAATGGTAGAAGTAACTATGACTCTCTTAAGGGGGTCAAATGCCTTATCATCATATTAGTGATGTGCATGAATCGATTAACAAGATTCCCACTGTCCTTATCTACTATCCATCAAAACCACTGCCAAGGAAATAAGCTTGATAGAATCAGTGGGGAAAGAAGACCCCATTGAGCTTGGCTGTAGTCCAACTTTGTGAAATTAGTTGAGAGGTGTAGCATAAGTGGGAGTCAGCGTGTCGAAGAAATTGAAATACCATTACTTTTAACATTATTTTACTTATTTCATGACACGGAGATGGGGCCTATCCCCACCTTTTGTCTTCGAGACTCATTTCAGCAAGTCAATCCATGTGGAAGACATTGTCAGGTATGGAGTTTTGCTGGGGTGGCACATCTGTTAAAAGATAACATAGGTACCCTAAGATGAGCTCAACTAGAATAGAAATCTCATGTTGAACTAAAGTGTAAAAGCCCATTTGATTCTTATTTTTAGTACAAATATGAACCTTGAAAGTGTAGCCAATCGATCCTTTAGGCTTTCAGAATTTGAAGCTAAAGGCATCAAAAAAGTTACCACATGGAGAACTGGCTTGTGGCAGCCAAGCGTTCATAGTGATGTTGCTTTTTGGCCCTTTGATGTTGACTCTTCCCATCATTATGAAGCTAAATTCACCAAGTGTTGGATTATTCACCAACCAATAGGAACATGAGTCGGGTTTAGACCATCGTGAGATAGGTTAGTTTTACCCTACTATTGTATGTGTTGTAATAGTAATTCAACCTAGTACGAGAGGAATCGTAGATTCACACAATTAGTTATCGCTTGGTTGAAAAGTGAATGGCACAAAGCTATCATGTGTAAGATTATAATTGAATGCTTCTAAGTCAGAATCCATGCTAAGATTCATTGCTTAGGCATGTCATTCACCTATTGTCCAATAGTAGGAGCTTGGCACCCCAAAGGCACAAGACCATGGGCTAGTTTAGTGTCATAGAAAGTTGGATGGCACGGGCAGTACAAGAAATGATAGTTAAGAACAAACGATGGATAAAATCCTTTGTAGAAGACTTAAATTTGTGATGGGACATTGTAAGTGACAAAGTGGCCTTGCTGTCATGATCCATTGAGATCCAACCCTATGTTGTAGTAAATTTATCCCCCCTCTCATGAAATGTTGAAGTCATAGGAGTTTTTAATAAGAAAAAATACAAGCTCACTCTCTTGCTCTTGCTTGCTCGACTTAGCTCAATTTATTGCGATACTTATTATGCTACTTATTATGATACTTATTGTGATACTTTGTGCAAATAGTTTTGTGCGAGTACTATGCAACTGGCTTTATGATGTCCCATCAGTTGCTCTACCTCAGTGCAAGGCTTATGCCTCACTTCATAATATGCAATTCACAAAGCACTGATGGTGCTTCATGCAAGTATGTGCACTTCATGCGTGTGGTGGCCTATTGGCGCTCGCTGAGGTGTAACATTCGCCTGCATCATTTGGCTTCAGAATAGTTGAAATTTTTTTTGGGATTTTTAGCTCTGCGGGTTGTTGCCCAAGGGATCAAGCTATTACTTATAGGTAGCCTTGTTTTCTTTCGTGATGGAAATTTAGCAAATATACACTTCATAGGAACTTCATAGGTGCAAATATGGGATTCAGTGTGGCTTGCAGACTAGTGTAAGATTATTGTTCCAATCTTTGGTATGGTTTAATCACCAAATGGTGCTGCGTGCAGGCATAAATGGTGCTGCGTACAGGCATGCACAGCATGCATAGACGCAGTGGCCTATCTGCACGTGCTCAGGGGCAACATGTGCCCACATCATTTGGCTGCAAAAAAGCATAACTTCTATCAAGATTTTTAGCTCTATGGGCTGCTGCAGTAGGGATATGACAATTATGTATTGGTAGACTTGCCTCATTTGTCGACAGATTTTTCACAATAGATAATACAAACATGGGAATGTGTGACGTTGTGTGGCCTACAGTGAAGTGAAAGATGGATGATTTTGTAAATGGTTAAAGCATTTTGAGTTGTATCCTTTGTAGAGCACTGATGGTGCTATGTGTTCCTACAAAATTTGGCCTTACAAAATGTAACTTTTATCTAGATTTTTAGCTCTACGGGTTGTCACCCCATGGAATTGGTGATTACCTTTACTGAGCCTTGCCTTTCTCTATGATGGAAATTTCCCAAATATACACTTTGCTAGTGGGAATGTGAGATGTAGTGTGGGCTCAAGACTAGTGTAAGATTGTTGTTCTATTCTTCGATATGGTTTAATCATATAGTGCCAGTGCACTAAGGTGCTGCACGCAGGCATTTGCCCAATGCACATGCGTGGTGGCCAATCTATGCACGGTCATAGGCAACTTGCTCCCATGTCATTTGGCTGTAGAAAAGCATAACTTTTATTGGGAGTTTTAGCTTTGTGGGCTACTATCGTAGGGATACGATGATTTCCTATTGGTAGACTTGCCACATTTGTCTAAAGAATTGTTGCCATATGCAATCCACAAGTAGGAATGTGTGATGCTGTGGACCGACAGCAAAGTGAAAGATGGATGATGCAACATTTGCAATGGTTTAAGCATTTTGGGTTGTATCCTTCATAAAGCACAGATGGTGCTTCGTGTAGGCATGTGCACCGTGCATACGCACGGTGGGCTATCGGTGTGTGATGTGGTGCATTGTTTGCCCACATCATTTGGTAGCAAAAAAGTGTAATGTTTATCAAGATTTTTAGCTCTA
Organism: Vanilla planifolia; assembly: GCA_023846275.1. Taxonomy (NCBI): domain Eukaryota; kingdom Viridiplantae; phylum Streptophyta; class Magnoliopsida; order Asparagales; family Orchidaceae; genus Vanilla; species Vanilla planifolia. Next base: position 366,380 of record JAIUJO010000140.1, read on the forward strand.
TGGGCTGCTGCCACTGTGATATGGTGCTACCTATTGGTATAATTTCCTCATTCAGCGATAGCTTTGTAGCAATATATAGTCAGCATGTAGGAATGTGTGAAGTTGTCTGGCCTGTCGTTAAGTGAAAGATGGATGGTGCAACATGTGCAATGGTTTACTTATTTTGGATTGTATGCTTTGTAGGGCACTAGTGGTGCTGCATGCAAGCATGTGCACCGCGTCCGAGCGGTGTGGCCTATCTGTGCGTGTTGAGATGCAACGTGTGCCGGCATCATTTCGTGGCAGAAAAGTGTAACTTTTATCAGGACTTTTAGCCCTTTGGGCTACTATCACAGGGATATGACTTTTACCTATTGGTATACTTTCCTCTTTTGTCAACAAAGTTTTTGCAATATACAATCTGCATGTGGGAATGTATGATACTATGCTGTCTATAATGAAGTGAAAGATGGATGGGGCAAAATGTGCAATGGTTTATGCATTTTTTGTTGTATCCCTGATAGGGCACTTGTTGTGCTGCACGTAGGCATGTGCACCGAGCACATGCGGTGTAGCCTATTGGTGATTGCTAAGGTACAATGTGCAGCGCATCACTTGACTTCAGAAAAGTGTAATTTTTATCAAGATTTTTATCTCAGAGAGCTACTTCCAGAGGGATACAGCGATCACCTCTTGGTAGATTTGCCTCATTTGTTCACAGATTTGTCACAATTTACAATATACATGTGGGAATGTGTGATGCAGTGCGACCTATAGCAAAGTGAAAGATGGAAGGTGCAACATGTGCAACAGTTTATGCATTTTAGGTTGTATCCTTTGTAGAGCACTGGTGGTGCTGCATGCAGTCATGTGTACAACACTCACACGTGATGGCCTATTGGCATGCACTAAGGGAAGATGGGTGTCCACATCATTTGGCTTCAAAAAATTGTAACTTTTACCAGGATTTTTAGCTCTACAGGCTGCTACCCAAGTGATCGGGTGATTACATATAGGTAGCCTTGCCTTCTTCTGTGATGGAAATTTTGCAAATAAACACTTATGTGGGAATATATGATGCAGTATGGCTTGTAGACTAGTGCAAGATTGTCGTTCCAATCTTTGGTATGGTTTAATCATGCAATGCAAGTCTACTGCATATGAAAATAGTGGCTTGTCTATCCTTGCACACGGGGTACCTATTAGTGTGCTGTTACAAACAACCTGCACATGCAGCATGTGGAGACCATAATTTGTAACCTTTTTGGGGTATCGTTACTACTATGAGCTGTTGATGCATGGTTAAGGTGATTGCCTATTGGTAGTCTTGCCTTCCTTCTTGATAGAGTTGATGCAATATGCAATCCACAAATAGGAATGTCGTAGGCTGTGTAGCCTATGGCAACATTAGATGTTGGATGGTGCATTATGTGCAACGGTTTAAGCAATTTGGGCTGTAACCCAATGCCTAGCTCTGATAGCATGGCTTGCACTACCCACTCATGTTGGCATCCAGCTGTGCAAGTCTAGGTCATGTACCCCATGCTCACTGGTAATCGAAATGTGTGCATGTTGAATGTTGTTCAACATGTAGAAACGTCTACAATTTTAGGTTCAATATATGGTATGGTTTAATCATATGTAGTGTTAGTGCATTGTGCACGCATGATGGCATGCCTAGTTGTGAGTGGTGGGTGTCCTATCCGAGGGCCCTATGGTGCTGTCCTCATGTGCAGAATGTTGGTTCCAGTAGTGTAACTTTTTATGACATGTTTTGCCATATGTACTCCTGAAGCATGAATAAGTTTGATTACTTATTGGTAAATTTTCCTTCATCCCTAATTAGACCCTTTGAGCTTCTTTTTTGTACATCTTCGAGGCTCTTTGGGCTAATGGAATTTGATTGGCATGAGACCATTTCTGAACAAGAGATTATTTTTCTGGTGCTGCTTTGTATGGCTTGGCCAATGCTTGGTGTGGTTAGCCATTACATGAGTAGGGCTTTGTCACTTGATTGAACCTTCTTTTGGAAGAAGTTCATATGTTGCTTTCCTATCTATCGGATGGGCAGCTTCATTCAATTATTTTATTATTTCATAGTATTCCAGTGTTGGAACTACAATTTTTCATAATGTTGTTGAACACGTTTTCCCTGCTCTCTTATTGACACAGACTTGGAAATCACTCGTTTCTATCTTTTCATTCTTTGCCAAATAGGGTTGTCCTTGACGAATGCAATTATCAAGAGGCAATGCTTCAAAACTTAGCAGATGGTATCCCAACTTGCGAGCATTCATTCTTCCTTTGTGTGTGTTATCGCCAGACATGATGATCGTGTTAATTATGACATTTAGTTTTTCCTGGTGCTTTATCTTTGTATTGCTACCTGGTTGACCCTACCAATAGTCATATGCTTGTCTCAAAGATTAAGCCATGCATGTGCAAGTATGAATAATTTCAGAATGTGAACTGCAAATAGCTTTTTAAAATAGTCATAGTTAGTTTGATGGCACTTGCTGCTCGAATAACCATAGTAATTCGAGAGCTAATGCGTGCACCAAACTCTAACTTTTGGAAGGGTTGCATTTATTAGCTAAATGGTTGATGCGGGCCTTTGCTCGGCTCCTTGACGATTCATGATAATTTGTCGGATCGCAAGGCCTTCATGCCAGCGATGCATCATTCGAATTTTTGCCCTATCAACTTTCAATGGTAAGATAGGGGGCTATCATGGCAGTGATAGGTGATGGAGAATTAGGGTTTGATTCTAGAGTAGGAGCGTGAGAGACAGCTACCACATCCAAGGAAGGCAATAGACACATAAATTACCTAATTCTGACACTGGGTTGTAGTGATAATAAATAATAATATGAGGCTCCATGAGTTTGGTAATTGGAAAGAATACAATCTAAATCCCTTAATGTGGATCAATTGGAGGGCAAGTATGGTGCCAGCAGTCATGGTAATTCTAGCTCCAATAGCATATTTAAGTTGTTGCAGAGAAAAACCCCGTAATTGGACCTTCGTTTGAGTCGATCGGTCTGTCTTTTAGAGTGCACTGCTCACCCTGATCCTTTTGTTGAAGATGCAGTCTAACGTTAGCTTGCTAAGTCATGCCCTCAGCATTTTTACTTTGAAGAAATAAGAGTGCTCAAAGTAAGCCCATGCTCTGGATAACTTAGCATGCGATAACATTACAATATTTCGATCTTATTGTGTCATCCTTGGGATTAGAGTGATGATTAAGAGGGACAGTCGTGGGCATTCATATTTCATATTCAAAGGTGAAATTCTTAGATTTATGAAAGATGAACCACTGTGAAAGTATTGGCCAAGGATGTTTTCATTAATCAAGAATGAAAGTTGGGGGCTCAAAGATGATTAGATACCATCTTAGTCTCAACCATAAATGATGTCGACCAGGGATTGGCGGATGTTGCTCTTTGTACTCCGTCAGCACCTTATAAGAAATCAATGTCTTTGGGTTTCTATGATAAAGATAATGGCTGAAGCCTATTAAGTTACCTCCTTATGGAGGTTGAAAAATATAATCAACAAATAAAAGCTTACTAAGTGGCTTAGGAAGGGGCATATCCTGTTCCCACGAAAATCAAAAGATAAAGCTTCATGTGCAATCTAATATGCAGCAGCATTACTTTCCCACAGCACATGCATGATTCTGAAGGCCTTTAGTTGCCAAGCATAGTTGATATCAATCCTAAATGTAGAGTAGAAAAGATGGAGAGCATCAAAATGTGAATGAATAACATCACTATTAAGTTTCATAACCACGTCTTTGGAGTCTGATTCCGGGTTAATTGTAGCACATTTGGATAATGACAACTCAAGTAGTCCAAGGCAAGTAGCATTGCTATAGGTTATGTCATCGATGAAGAGGCTAATATAACTTTACTCCTCATGAAATTAAGGGGTGCTCCCATATAATCTCAAATGATTATGCCAATAGTAGCCACAAAATTTATATCTAATGCCACATTGTAGTTGCATTTAATCTAGTTTGTGGGAGGAGTCAATTGTAGCTTTACTGAAAGACCCATGGGGCTAATTGGATTCCTACTGAGTGAACTGGCAATGTTGGATCCAGCAATAATATGGTAACGTAGAGCTTTTAGATTGAGTGCACTTTCACCATTTCTTTTTATTCCTATTAAACCATAAAAGGAATATAGTATTAGCCATAAACTTTATTATTTCATGATTTTTCCTATAATTAATGTTGCACTTCATCCATTCCAATAAGTACTATAAATTGGCAAACCTCAATGGATCATCCCTTTCATTCATGAGCATGAAATTTGTTTCTCAAGAATTCCAAAGATCTTTGGCCTTGTAGTAATTCCAAAAGCAGTGGTCCATGGATTCATATCTAAACAACCCCGAGTACAGCAAGAATATTTCTTAATTTTGTGTGAAAGCAACAATGTAGTAGTTAGGAGAGCATCATTAAGGAGGTGCCACATAAACAACACTATTCTTGTTTGTAGCTTAATCTTCCAAACCCAAGCAAGATCTTTACAAGTATAGTGCTGCTCCAAGGAGAGATTATGGTAAGTAATTCTAGCATTGATTATTTTGTCTTTTGATTCAGCAAAGTAGAGACAATCCTTATCTTTCTTTTTAGCCCAAGGTAATTGTTTAACACAGTCAACAAGTTCTTCTCCAAAATAATTTTGTAAATTCCTAACATTATGTACACCATAGCCATCCACAACACATTCAACCCAGTTGGGTTGTAGCACTTACACATTGATGCTGGTAGGCCATCCACTTAGGAGGAGGAAAGCTAACTAATTATCATCGAGAAAAGATGTCTTTTTACCATCTGCAATTCTCCATACCGAGTTTTTTTGTGTCCATTCCAATGTTAGGTCCGTAAGCTTGCAGGTATGTGGAGCCCCACGGGGAGTTCTTATTATGTTTTGTTGCAAGAAATATTTTTTCAAAAATATTTTAACCCACCAATCATCTATATTTGCAAGTTATTGTTTTCAATAATTGGCTATAAGAGCAATTTGCCACCTTAATAAGTTGTGGATACCCAAACCTCCCAGTGCCTTTTGTCAAATAACCAACTCCCAATTCATATAGTGAATGGACCTCTATGCAGAATCCCCAATCCATATAAAAATATGTATAGCATTCTCTAATTTTTTAATAACTCCACTTGGCATCAAGCAATGTCCTAAATAGAAAGTAAGAATTGACAAAATTACTGAGTTAATCATGGTGATTCTCCCAGCAAGTGACGGTGGTCTCACGCTTTATTTTGTCATGAATGTATGCACCTTATCAATTATGTGGCTGAAATCCTTGCTTTATAGTTTCAATGCTAAAATTGGAATGCCCAAGTATTTCATATTGGAGGCTTGATGCAAATGTGACTTGCCCACAATCATTTTCCTATGCTTTGGCCCCATCTCTTTGCCAAATAGACCTCTTGACTTTGTGATGTTGATAGACAAACTTGAATGATTCTTATAGAGCTTTAATGTTTCCTTAATTATTTTAGCTGCAGCACATGTAATAAAGGCATAATTCATCACATCATCTACATAAAGAAGGTGAGCAATAAGAGGAGAATTACGAGTGATCCTAATCCCAATGTGAAAGTCTTACTCCACCTATTACTATATAAGCCATGATAGATAATCAGAAAAAGTAGTAAACAAATACAAGGATGGAGAACATTCCTATCTCTGGCCTCTAGATGCTTCCATCTATCGTAAGTACACCCCATTCAAAAGGATGCCAAATCTGGGGTTCTTAATGCAAGCTTGCACCCACATACACTATCAACATATTAATAACAAATTTCTAATTAACTTTGTCATATGCCTGATCCATATCCAATTTCAATGCCATAAGACCAACTTTGGATGTTGAAGAGTGCATACATGCTACCACTTCCTAAGCTAGAAACATATAATCAAAGATGCTATGACCTGGAACAAAAGACCCTTGCTCTTTTGTCATAATAGCTGGGAGAACTCTCTTGAGTTTTTTTGCAATAATTTTTGCAATAATTTTTAATATAACATTACAGAGGCTGATAGGTCTTAATTGTTTGACTTGTTAGCCCCCCTAAGTTTTTGGAACTAATAGAACCAATGTATTCTTCCAATACTTTGACATGTTTGAGTCAATGAAAAATTTGTTGACTACCTTAGTGATATCTGAATACATGATGTGCCAATAACCTAAATAAACTCAGCTAAAATACCATCCATACCTGGTGCCTTATTTCTCCTTAATGACATTGCAGCACTTCTATTTTCATCATTTGTAATACTGGCTACAATAGAGTCTCCCTACTCAACAAAAATTGACTTCAAGGGGAACCAGCTGGAATGTCTTCCAGGTCCCCTTGACTACACCATTTCTTAGCAAAGAAACCTATAAGAGATTCCTTGATGTCATCATATAAGTTACATAATTACCCTCCTTGATCTTCAATTGGTGGATATAATTATTTCTAAAGTTTGTAGTAGTGGTAGTAGTATAAAAGAAGTGAGTATTGTGGTCCCTCATCTTTGCCCACTGGATTTTAGTTCTCTGTCACCACCATATCTCCTCCAAGGCGACTATCTTGTGAAGTATAGACAACTTAGCACCTCCATGTCCTAACAATAATATTTCTTACACAGAAGGAAATCATTTGCGAGGAGGAATGGGTGATATCGATTCCAATCCCTTCACATTAGAATAGTCCTGCCTGATAGGCCCTCTGAAGGCTAAGTATAAAACTTCCATGTTTTCCCAACAACCTATCCAGTTGGCTCCTCTCAAACTTCCCAACTCTTGTTTCCAACATTGCTACTATTTTAACATTATGTTCTCTAACAATATGTTTTAGATAACCTTTTGATTTTTTGTCTTGGATTCCCCTTGATATTCCAAACAATCAACAATAACATTTTTTAAGAAAGGAGGTAAGTATGTGCACTACTTTACTATACATTAATCTCAACTGCTTTGTAAATTCAACACAATAACCTAATGCCTTCCTGATGCAGTTCCCTAACCTTCTGGCTACTGCAATTACTACTGCATTATTGCTGTTATAGTTTCTATAAAGAAGATAAAACACATGCAGCCAAATTGAAAGATGAGACCCTACAACAATAGCAAAATTACTATTGTAGTAATTGCTACTGTAGCATCTGTAATTGCATTTACTACTATAACAATCTCAATTGCATTTGCTACTGTAGTGATTGTAATTGTATTTGTTGCTGCAGCATAGCTTAGAAAGCACTAAAAAGAAACCCCCTATTCACATCTACAACGTCCCCCTACATTCCTGCACATTACAAATTTTTGAGTCACCAAACACCAAGTTCCCTGCCAGAGTACAATCCACCAGCACCATTCCAACAACAGTATATTACAAAACAAAGCTGCTGCCTACATCATCTTATTCATACTACTTATGATATGCCACCAAGCACATGTCCAACACAATTCTAGCAAAAATTGACCTTCCAACATAATGCCAACATGGCTTAAGGAGTTTATAACACCAGCCAAACTCCTTACCTCTTACCAAGTTTCTGTGCTATAGTAGTCCTCCAACAACAACTTCACCTCCACTAATTTGCCATGTCATCCTCATTTCTATTCCTACATTCAGCACAACTACATCCCAATGCTACATCCTTATTCATTCCCTACTTCCTCAAGTGTATCACCCAATTAAATGGAGCATCAGCACTTTGCCAAACCACACTATTAATTTCCAACAAACGTCTCATCTTCATTTTAGCACCTTGTTGGATTCCCCTTTAGCCTATTACCCACTTTCTTCCTAACTCTTAATGCATGAAGAGTTGCATCGCCTTCTAATATAGCATTGAGCAAAGTCTCAAAGCAAGTTTCCAACTACCTAATAAAAAAATTTCCCAATAACTGTAGCAATAGTAACTAAGTTTAGCATCCACCACTTTCAGCCAAATGCATAAACACCAATCACCCTGCTTGGAGCCATGAACACTGTCCCTACACCTCTCATTATAACTTGTACCTCTATACTTCATCACCAAACACATTACATTACAAATGTTGTAGCCCATGAACTATAGCTGAGAGGTTTTCCTCTCTCCATTTAGTTTTATACAACCACATGGCTTGAACCTCCCCCAACCATATCACCACCCTACTGCAATCTTCTTTTCACATTGGTGTCCTCTATTGACCCCTTCCCAAGCTCACCTCCTTCAACAAATTGAGTCACCTGCTTTGTAGCCCCCCCAATGTATCCTTTTGGGTCCATACTTGCCTGAATGGTTTGTTACCCCTTACAATAGAGACACTTCTATGTCTACCAAAGTACCTACCTTCTTCACCATTGTTAACCACCCCCTTGGTCCCTCTAAATGTTTAGAGCAGTTATGGGATTTCAAAATCTTCCTTGCACAAGCATGACAACCCTCCTTCTTCTTAGTTGCACTAGCATCCATGTGTCTAGCCCTTTCCTTACTCCCTCATCCCCATCCTTATCCTCATCCACTGAGTGCTTAGTTATCAAGGTTCTTAGTTACTTTGTGATGTTTTATCTGTCTCCTCCTTTCCACCCACTAAATTCCCCTCTAAATCCCCTATCAAATCAACTTATTTCCCCCAATTGAACATCGATCTGTGTAGTGGCCAACATGGCCACAAGCATACTAAAAAGATTGCAATGTCTTCCCATATAGCTACTCAGCCACATTCCCAGCTTCAAAGGTTTTGAAAGTTCCATCCTCACACAGACCCTCCCCTCACATACAAGTATCATTGCAATTTAGCGATTTATCCATCCAACCAAATTGGTTTCCTGATAGCTTTTGTAATATGTAAAATATTTTTCATGTCCCACTGTAGAAAAGCAAGCATTGGGAATCTCACCCACACTGGGCACACATTACATTCATGGCACTCAACCTAAATTCTGGGGTCCATACGTCCAACATAATGGTATGTCTCGCTACCTACCAAGGTCCCCCAAGCCACACCGCATTCTGCTCCTTAATTGAATAAAAATGAAGACAAAGGTAACCTAATGATAGATCCAAAATTTTGAAGTTTTTGAAGTGCCCCAACCTATGCTGTAAAATCCACAAAATAATGTAGAAAGGGAGGGTATTGCATAGCCTCTCCCCGTAAGATCAAACTGATGAAACTCCTTGCGTCTGATGCACAACAAATATGATATAATAATCTCATTTTGTACTATATAATCCATCATCTTAACAACAACCTCTTTCACATCTATATACGGAGACCGCTCAATAGTAGTTATTGTTGTAGTATTTGAGTTCCTTCAAGTTGTCAACACATCTTTAAAGCTTACTTAGTTGGAATTATCTTGTTTACCACCCTCACCATATCCCACTCCTTACATCACATTACCCTACCCTTCTTTATTCTGATCCTCATTGGTATGATTTCAAATGTTTTCCTACCCTAGTGCTCTATTGTTCATAGAGTTATTGCTATTCCTGCTTCCACCTATTATGTCCTAAGTAACGACTACCTTTACCTCCATCCCCATATAGGAGTTTGTCTCCTCCAACTATCTAGCAAATCCCACATTAGTGTCACCTCAATGGATACATAGTATGCCAGTATTTCACTATCATTCAAATCTACTCAGAACTCACCATCAGTTGCAGAAACTATAAGAATGACTTCCCTATCTCTTGAGTTTACAATATAATTACATTCTCCAACCAGCAATTCATTATGCATAGAAGACACATGTTCAAAACCTTTCCTCCTCATGGTTCTCTTCTTTGATTTGGTGCCAACCATACTATATGTATCACCCTGCATTTCCAGTAATTCAAACACAGTAAAACCAACACAGCAAAGCAATTATATCAATTATTTTAACTAGCACTTCTAATGATTATTTCAACCAGTAATTATTTCAGCCATCACAACCAGTGCAATTATTTTTCAACATTTCCAGCACAACACACAGTAAAGTTATTGCAAAGAAATTACATAACACAACACTTGCAGTAATTAATACAACCACTTCTAGCAATAGCATAAAGCTATCAAGAAAATATTGTTATATACAATTTCAAAGTTTTAGGTTTAGACTTGCCTTGATAATTGAAATTTTACTCAATTGATATAGCATAGTACTATAGAAATTATTGCATGAGAAGCCACCCCAAGCACCCACCAGAACTAGCAGCACCAAAAATGAGTTATGTGAGTGCTCAAAACACATAGTTTGTAGTCTGATTGCATCACTTTTTCCAACAAAAAAATGTCAAAATGTATTAATCCTAGGTTAAATTCCTTGCGCACATGCATGTGCCCCATGCGCACATGCATGTGCCCCATGCGCCATGCTTCGCTCCCTGCATCGTGTGTCTTGCCCTGCATGACATGCTATTCATGTCACCACGCCGTCTATTGTATATACCTCAATCGCTTCACCACCACTTTGAAGTCATGAGCATTCGCACCTTTGTGTGTGCTTCCCCTTCAATGCTAATTTAAGACCCCGTGAGTGCATAGTAGGAGCCATGTGACCACCGGCCACACCATTGACCTTCCTCCACAAAATGTACTTTAGTGCCAAGTTTCAAGTAGTGGGTAATAGTGCCTTCGTAATATCGTCCCTGAACCCCCCGTGCATGTGCAATAGGAGTTCAAAAGCACCCGCACCCTCATTCCTTCACAACTGCCACCCCGCTGAACTTCTTCTACCTCAGTGTACAATGATCAATGACGTATGTGCCTTTGTAGATACCAACTAAGCTCGTTCCAGAATACGCATCGATGATCTTCCCTCTGCACAGCAACGTGAAACCCTCACCACTCTCACAAAGTCTTTGGGTTCCATAGATAACATATTAATGGCCGAAGCCAACAAAAGGTGCTCTGTGGATGATTAAAAAAAAGTTCAAAAACAACATAATCAAAAGAGGCTTGGAAAGGGGTATACCCTAATCCCCAGTAAATTCAGAAGAACATCCATAATGCACCACCCAATCAACTGTAGTATTTCCTTACCTATAAATATGCACTAACTGAAAGGTATCCATGCCTCGAACATATCTGAGAGAGACTTTGAATCTTCCTCCATGTGAAGGGAATCATAGAAGATTGCCAACCTCTTGAATAGCTTTAATTTAATATGACTAAATCTCAACAGCATGATAAATGAAGAACTTCAACCTGAGAAATGTCAAGGCCTCCAAAATTGCATGCACCTTCATAGCTACACTTGATTAAAAAACAACCCTCCTTCCAACAACAAGCAATGGCTTACCAAGGTAATCATTGATAACAATTCCTAGCCCCATAGCATCTTCCCAAACCACCACATTATAATTGATTTTGATCAATCTAGTTGGAGGAGGAGCCCAAAATAAAGCTACATTAAACTCATGTGAGTTGTGTGGACTCTACAGGACATGGATGAAGTGACATTATATTTTTTATTGTAGCCATCACATCAATTTGAATCTTTCTGAATGTGACAACATTACTCATAACTTGCTCCTTGTGTTTTTATAAGTTTTTGTTAGTCCAAAAGTAATAAAGAGCTATAACAACAACAAAAACATGCTTAATAACATCTCCACACATCAATTAATTGCCACCAAAGCACACTGTACATGTTGTAATGTAATGTTCTTGCTGCTTTCGCTGCTGCTTGGAAAAGGAGCTACAACAGCGTCCTTCAACTGCTGCACATTGAAGACCTATCTCGCCTTCCAGCATTCACACAACAGATGCTGTGCAGTTTAAACCTGATTACAACTCCAAACACAGCTGCTACACTCCACCATTCTCTTTTTAAACAGCCATTCAATAGTAGAAATATAATTTTAACCAACCTCTAACTGAAACTCTTCACCTTAGGCAACACCTTAAGCTTCCAAATCCAATTATAATTACTTACAATAGGCCATGAGCTTCCAAAATTTTCCAAAATTCCAGCATGAACCATTGTTGAGTAGAGCTTAGCATTTTGCACCACCATAGATTTGGATTGTACTTGAAGCAGCTGGTCCTAGCTTCCATCCAATGCCCAAGGAAGATGCAGCACCATATCAAGCAATAATTCACAAGCCCAAGCTTTAATATTGCACACATCCCATTTCCTATGCTCAATAATTCATTCCCTTACCGACTTTTGTCACTCTACCACCTTATTAATGTATGTAGGCCACCACTTGATTGAAAGAAATCCCAACAAAAAAGTTTGGAACAGCCTATGACATTGCCTCCTAATAAGTCTACATGCTTGTGACGTCCCTTATGGAGCACCCCACATCTTTCTCCCACCAAATATTTACTCCTCATCACCTTCACCCACAAACAATCCTCTCTTACCAAGATTCTCCTACATTGCTTCATAATCAAGGTCCATTGCCAAATACTAAGATCATGGATACCCAATCTACACTCCTTTGGTAAAGTCACAGTACTCTAGTCAGCATAATGCATTGCATATCCTTCAATGGCACCACACCATAATTATCTTCTGAATATCCTTTCCAATTCATTAATCACCCCCTTTGGCACCACACAATGCCTCAGATAGAAATTCAAAATAGCTACCATCATAGAGTTTAATCAAAACAATCTTGTCTATAAAGGAAAGAGGCATAATTATCCATTTTGTAACTTGCCCTTGCACTCTTTGAATGATAAAGTTAAAGTTTCCCTTGTTTAGCAACTTTGCCAAAATATGTATCCCCTAATAAGTAATATTTTTTTCCTGGGTTATATGAACTTTGCCAGCCACAATCTTTCTTCTCTTTCCTATCATCCCCTTACTAAAATAGACTCTTGATTTAGCAAGATTTACCATCTTCCCAAAATACTTTCTATATTCCTCCATAATCTATCTTGCTGACCTAGTCGTAGCACACGTAATAGGAGCATATAGCATAATATCATCAGCAATAACAAATGTGAAGTGATTGGATAAGTTGGCCCACATCAAAATCCCTCCAATGCCATAACTTCATACTTCTTCACAAGCCCAGAAAGAAATTCAGATGTAATGGTGAATAGTTATGATGACAATAGGAATCTTTGCCTTAGTCCTCCCTTGTCCTCAATCTATGGGATTCTTATCCAATGTAATAACACCAAAAACCTCAGTGTTGAGATACAAGCACTCACCCACTCACACCATAATACTGGGAAGCCCAAGAAAGTCATCATATCAATGAGAAACTATCATCTCATTTTATCATATGCTTATTTTATATCCACTTTAATTACCATAAGACCCTCTTTACAGTTTGAAGAGTGCATCTTGGTTGACATTTTTTGAGCAATAAAAATATTATCTGAGATAGATTTGTCTAGTACAAAAGCACCTAATTCCTTCATAATAAGTCTTGGTAAAACTAACTTTAGTATTGCAACCAAGATCCTCACCACTATTTTATATATAACATTACACTATAACTTCAGTCTGTCTATCATAAAAAAATTGTAGCACAACTTTAATAATATCACCCTGATTATCTCCTAATAACCCTATATGAACTCTGTAGTAACCCTATCCATCCCTGGTGCCTTGTTTTTCCATATAGATCTGATAGCTCTGATGACTTTTCCTCAATAACCAGTATGGTGAGCATTCCTTCCTGTTCCACTCCAATGCATCTATAAGGTTGGTATTGCAGTGAAGGATAATCGACATCAGTATTGCACCACTTTGGCTCAAAATGGTTAACCAATAAGCTTTCTAATTTTTTTGTGGAACTAACCACCTCTCCCTTATCATCCTTCAGCTACAGAATATGCTTATCTCTTCACCTTAAAGTTTTAGTAGCTTGGAAAAAAATTGGTATTACAATTTCCTAGTTAAGCCCATTTGACCTTTGCTCATTGCCACCACCATGTCTCCTGAAGTGCACTCGCCCTACGAAAAGAAGAAATGAGATGTCCAAGCTGGATATGTTCCTGATAATTAAGACCCACCTCAAATCCCTTGGGTTGTAGACCTTGGATTTCCTTTTCAAGTTTATTATTCTTATCTATGAGATTGTCATCTCGAACTTGCTTTACCTCCTTAAAGCAACTAAGGATCTGTAGAATTTTGAAAGAGCCTCTCCATGGGATTCTCTTTTGCTGATCTATTCCACACCTTTTGTGCAAACCCATAGTTTGAAGAAATACTAACCAAGTACTATTAAATTGATTTCTTCTTTTAGTAGCCATCCTCTAATATGTCCCCAACTCAATAAGTAATGGGCAATGATCTGACCCAATGCTTGACAAATGAGTAGCTAAAGTTGTGGGAAAGTCGTGTATTCCTGGAGATTCATTAGCATTCTATCTAGCCTCTCCAATATTCGAGCACCTCCTTCTTTCCCATTGCACCAAGTACACCTGTTGCACACATATCCTAAGTTAATCAACTCCAGTTCTAACATTATTTCAAAAAACTACTACTGCCCCTTCAACACCTAAACCTCTTCCCTCCTCTTCTCCTACAACATAATAACACTGAAGTCCCCCACCACAATCATGGGTCCTCTTCCTATAGCCTCCTCCCTCAGGATATCCCACATAGTATTCCTATTGAAAGGATCCTTGGAAGCATACATTATGCAATATTTTATCAGCTTTTCCTCCCTCACCCTTTCCTGCACGACAAGCACTTGTGATGAATTCTTGATGACTTTCAAGTTTACCCAGCTCCTCCATAGAACCATAATCCCACTAGAAAATCTAGCTGATGGTGACACTATGAACTCTTAATCTCTACCAAGCAGCAAATCTATATCTTTCTTAATTTCTCCACCATGGTTTCAATAAGAGCCACTACTATAATACACCTTGTTCTTACAAACGACTATAGGTAACCCATTGATTTCTTATCCCTTATTCCCTTAATATTCTATACATTAAGCATAATCAATTTTTGTTGGAATAAAGCATAACAACTTCTATAATCTATACCCAATAACACCTGGCCTTCCAACATATTGACAGCACCTCCACATGAAGTATACTTTCAATTCTTGCTCCTAATAAAGCATTTCAACAAGCTGTAAACACATACCTCTGCACACCATACCCAGCATTGCGTAGCCAATCCATCCTAGCATTTCAAGGAGTTTTACCATTCTTACTCAGGCCATACACTAGTATCAAGAAAAGATCATAGATTGTCTTATCTCTTGGAACTTCCATTTGTTTCTAGAATTACCTCCAGCTTCAAATCTATAACGACCCCCTTCATCCTTGCATTTAGCCTCTTTTTTGTCTCAATACAATAAATTCCCTACCATAATAGACTCCATAAGCCCCATTTCAATAATAGTATATCTCCACAAAAATTGTAATATGTATCCTCATTTTCATACTAAAAATGATACACCACCAAGCACATCTCCAGCACCTCATCAACAACAAACTAACTCCCCATAAAATGCCAACATGGCTTAATGAATTCATAGCAATAGCCAAATTCCCTAAACCTTTTCATATTCCACTA
Source organism: Vanilla planifolia (assembly GCA_023846275.1). Classification (NCBI taxonomy): domain Eukaryota; kingdom Viridiplantae; phylum Streptophyta; class Magnoliopsida; order Asparagales; family Orchidaceae; genus Vanilla; species Vanilla planifolia. The sequence goes on from JAIUJO010000140.1 coordinate 381,849, forward strand.
CACCAGCAATCCTCTAATAGAACCTTTGCCTATAGTAATTGGCCATCCTGCAAATCCCTCTCCATGACATCCTCAGTTTTATTTCTATATTGAGCATAGCTACATCACAATACTACATACCCTTTTATTTCCTTCTTCCTCACAAGCTTCACCTAATTAAAACAAGCAGCAGCATTTTGCCAAGTAACTCTATTAATTTCTAGCAAGTCTCTCATCTTCATTTCCAGTGCCCTATTGGATTTCCCCTAAGCCCACAACCCATTATGTAACGAAGCATTGTTCCATGAAGGATTACAAGGATAATTACTATAGTGTTAAGAATGCCTCAAAGCACAACAATAACCAAAGAGAGCATCCACCCATCTTGTCCAAAAGCATTCTCACTAAACAACCTACTTAGAATCAATACCTACACCTTTAACGATAGCTTACACCTTTATGAATAATCACCAAGGCCATTTCATTACAAATGTTGCAGCCCACAAACTATAGCTAAGAGGTTTTCCTCTCTCTCCATTTAGTTTTGTACAACCACATGGCTTGAAACTCCCCTAACCATATCACCATTCTGCTACCATCTCCCTTTCACATTGGTGTCTCCCTCTTTTGAACTCTCTTTTAGCTAGCTTCCATCAGTATTTTGAGCCAACTGCATTGTAGCCACCTCCCACAATGTATCCTTTGGGGTTCGTACTTGTCTAAAAGGTTAGCTACACCTTGTAATAGAGATAGTCTTGCACCTACTTATGTACCTCCCAACTACACCATTATTTATCACCTCCTTGGCTCCCTCTGAATGTTTTGAGCAGCAATAGTTTTTTGAAATCTTCTTTGCACAGGCATGGTAGCCCTCCTCCTCAGTTGCACTAGCATCCAAGGGCCTAGCCCTTTCCTTGCTCCCTCATCCTCAACCTACTGAGCTCTTTGTTGTGGATGTTCCTAGCTTCTTTACAATGTTTTTTATTCTCCTTCTTTCTGCCTGTTCCATTCTACTCCAAATTCCCAATAAAATTATCGCTTTTCCCACTATTGAAGCATTGGCTTATGTAATGGCCAACATGGCCACAATTATAACACATGCGAAGAAGGCCCTTATACTCAAAAGATTGGAATGTCTTTCCCAATAGCCTACTCAGCCACATACCCAGCTTCAAAGGTTTCAAATGATCCATCCTCACAAGATAACAAATGCAAAATTATTAGAGACATTGGCCCACACCAATATCCCACCGAAGTCATAAATTCATACTTCCTCACAAGCCCATATAGAAGTATTCACCAACTCACACTACACTATTGGGAAGCCCAAGAAAGTCATCATACCAATAACACACTACGATCTCACCTTATCGTATGCTTGTTCTATATCAACCTTTATTGCCATAAGACCCTCTCTAGAGACCAAAGAGTGAATCCTGGTTGCCATTTTCTTGAGCAATAAATATATTATCTGAGATATATCTTCCTAGTACAAAAGCACCTTATTCCTTTATAATTAGGTAAGGTAAAACCATCTTCAGTCTTAGATCCTTACCACGATTTTGTATATAACATTACACAAGATGTCTGAGCTAGATATGTTCCTCGTTATTAAGACCCACCTCAGATTTCTTGAGTTGTAGACCCTATATTTCCTTTTCAAGTTCACCATTTCTATCAAAAAGGTTACGCATCTTAGTCTTTCTCCTCTTACTTAAAGCAACTAGGGATCTATAGAATTTTGTAGAAAGCCTCTCCATGGGATTCCTCCTCATTGATCTATTCCACAATTTTTGTACAACCCCTATAGTTTGAGGAAATGTAAGCCAAGCACTCTCAAATTAATTTCTTCTTTCAATGGCCATCTTTTGATGTGTTCCCAACTCAATAAGAAATGGGAAATGATCTGACCAAATGCATGAAAAATGAGTAACTATAGTTATGGGAAAGTCTTGTATTCTATGGATATTCATTAGCACTCTATCCGACCTTTCCAATATTTGAGCACCATATTCTTTCTAATTGAACCAAGTGTGCCAATTGCCCAATATCCCAAGTCAATCAACTCCAATTCTTTCATGATTTCAAAAATTTCCTGCTGCCCCCACCCACTTGTAAAACTCTTCCCTCTCTTCTCCTCTTACAACGTAACAACATTGAAGTCCCCAGCCACTATCAAGGGTCCCCTACCTTTACCCACCTTCCTCAAGGTCTCTTACATAGCATTCCTCTTGTTAGACTCCTTCGATGCACACACCACACATTGTTTTATCAGACTTTCCTCCCTACCCTTGCCCATATTATAAGTACTTGCAACAAAGTTTTGATAACTTTCAAGTTCTCACAACTCCTCCACAGAATCACAATCCCTCCTGAGAACCCTACTGATGATTGCACTACAAATTCCCAATCTCTGCCAAGTAGCAAATTCACATCTCTCAGGTTGAATTTCTCCACCCTTGTTTCAACAAGAGCCACTGCTGTAACAGTCATTATTCTTACAAACCGCTACTAGTAACCCTTGATTTCTTATCCTTTATTTCCCAAATATTTCATACAATGAACTTAATCCTTTCTTTAATAATAAAGCATAACAACCTCTAGTATCTCCCACCAATTGTAGTTAGCCTTCCAACATACTAGCACCACATCCACATGAAGTGTATACATCAAATTCCCACTTCTAACAATGCATTAAAAGGAGTTGAAGTCACATAACTCCACACACCATGCCCAACATTCCATAGCCCAAAACTCTTAGCATTTCAAGGAATTTAGTAATCCCATTCAGACCATAAAGCCAACTGCAACGACAAATTGCAACTTGTATTGTCTCTTGGAACCACCACTTGTTTCCAGAATGCCTCTAGCTTCACATTTGCAGCATCCCCATTAATTCTTGCACTTATCATTTTTTTAGTCTTCATACAACAAGCTCCCTAAGTTAGTTGACTCCATCAGCACCCCTTCAGAAACTACATATCTCCATATAGAACTACTACATATCTCCTCACATTCATACTACTGATGATATGCCTCCAAGCCAATTTCTAGCACCACAGTAGTAGCAAATGAGCTCCCAGTAGCATGCAACATGGCTTAAAGAATTCATAACAGCAACAAACTCCCCAACCTCTTGTCATAATCCAGTGCTCCAATAGTCCTCCAGCAGCAACTTCACCTTCACCAATTGCTCTCTCATATGTATCACCTAATTAAATGGAGTAGCAGCACTTTGCACGACCACACTATTGATTTCTAGCAAACATCTCTTCTTCATTTCTAGTACCTTGTATAGAAAGAAACACACTTGTAGCCAAAGAAAAAAAGACCCTGTATCCCTAGTGAACATTACTGCTACAACAATTACTATTGTGTTAGTTTTAATTACAATTAGTTCTATAGAAATCTCCATTACATTTGTTGCTATAGTGATTGTAATTGTATTTGTTGCTACAGCATAGTTGAAAATTAGTGGTTCATTTATCCAGTAAGATTGGATCACAAATAGTTTTAGTATTGCATAAAATATTTTTTGTATTCCAGTGTGCAATGGAAGCAAGAGGAATCTAACCCACACTAGGGCACACATCATAGTCATGGCATTAGGCCTAAACTCAGGCATCCAAACATCTAACCTCATAGTTTGTCTTGCTAACTGCCAGGGTCCCCCCAACCACACCACATTCCTATCCTTAATTGAATCAAATTGAAGACAAAAGCAACCAGATGATAGGTCCAATATTCTAAAATTATTTAAATGGCCCCACATCTACTGTAAAATCATCATAATAATATCGAAAGTGATGGTACTACCATAGACTCTCCCCACTAGATCAAACTGATGAAATTCCTTGCATTTATTACATGCCTAAATCTGACATAATAATATCGTCCTGTATTACGTAATCCTTCATCTTAACAGCAACCTTCTTTACGTCAATATAAGGAGGCCACTCAGTGGTTGTTGCATTTGCTGTATTGGAGTTCCTACCAATAGTCAGCAGATCTTTGAAGCTTACTTTGTGGAATTGTCTTATTTGCGACACTCAGCATGTCCCACTCTGTGCATCACATTGTCCTACCCTTCCTTATTCTAGTCATCATTGCTATAAATTTGAGGGTTTCCCTGCCTGTGTACTCCTCTATTCATAGAGTTATCACCATCCCTGCTACCATTTATTGTAACCTGAGCAATGTTTGCCTTCCCATCTATCCCAATATAGGAGTTGGTCTTCTCCACCACACTAGTAGGTCAACGTCTATGCCACTCATCGTAGATACCGAGTCTGCCAAAATTTCCTATCATTCAAACCCACTCCCACCTCACCATCAATCACAATTACAACCAACTCTACATCCCTATTTGTCGAGTTAACAACATAACTATATTCCCTAACCAGCATGTCATTATGCATAGAGGACATATGTTCACAACACTTCTGTTTCTTGTTGCTCTTCTTAGATTTGATGCCAACCATACTATAAACAACTTACACTGCCAACACTTCTAGCACCATAATAGACACATAGCAAAATAATTACAACAATTATCAACCAGCACTTCCAATAATTCTTTCAAACAATAATTAATTTTAATCAACACAACCTGTGTAGTTATTTACCAACACTTACAACACAATAGCACAACAAAGTAATTGCAAGTAATTGCACAACACAACACTTTCAGCAATTAATTTAATGACTTCCAATAGTAGAAACAAAGTAATCTAGACAATAGAGCTATACATGAAATTTCAAAGTTTTAGGTTTAGAATTAACCTCGATAGTTAAATTTTTGTACCATTGAAGTAATAGGAACCAGAAGAAATTGTTGCACAAGAAGCCACCCCAATCCTGTACTGAACCATGCAGCTCCCAAGATGAGGTATGCATGAGGCCAAAAATTCAATTTCTCTATGCTCCAGACCACCTAGCTAGATTCGTTGAAATGTATTAAATCAAGATTAATCTCCTTGTGAGTGTGCTTGTGCAGCATGCACCGCTCTTTGGTTCATACATTGCATGCTTCACTCTGCACGTCATGCTATTCATGTCACAACGTCCCTTACTGTTTGCACTTAAACCACCTTCAGCACCAATTTGAAGTCATGGTCATTTGTGCCCTTGTTGGCCCGTCCTCGAACCCCTGTGTGAGTGCACAACAAGAGCCATGCGAGCACTCAGGCCCTATTTCCAGCACCCCCACCATAGTGCTGGCCTTTCTCTGCATAATCTCTTTTAGTGCCAAAATTGAAGTCATTGGCATTTACATCTTTGTATAAGCTTTCACGTCACTTCCTATTGTGTGCGTCTCTGAACCCCCACGTGAGCGTGCATCAAGAGTTGAGTGAGCACCCACGCCCCCATCGCACCATCAGCCTTCCCTCTGTGTGGCAATGTGAAACCCTCACCACTCTCAAAAAGGTTGAAACTTAATGGAATTGATAGAAGGGCACCACTAGGAGTGGAGCCTATAGCTTAATTTGACTCTAAACAGGAAAACTTACTAGGTCCAAACATGTCAAAGATCGATAAATTGAGAGCTCTTTCTTGATTTTGTGGTGGTCGTGCATGGCTGTTCGTAGTTGGAGGAGCGATTTTTTTGGTTGATTCCATTAATGAATAAGACCATAGCTTTCTAACTAACTATGCGGGGTGCAAGCCTTATGGCTGCTTCTTAGAGGGACTATGGCCGCTTAGGCCGTAGATGTTTGAGGCAATAATAGGACTGTGATGCAGTTAGGTATTTTTTGCCGCATGCACGCTAAACTGATGTATTCAACGAGTCCATTGCCTTGGTCGAAAGGCCTGGGTAATCTTATGAAGCTTCCCTCGTGATGGGGATAGATCAATGAAATTTTCTAGTAAGCACATGTCATCTGCTCGCATTGACTACGCCGCTGTCCTTGGTACGCTCCACCCGTCGCTCCTACATATTAAATGGTCTGACGAAGTGTGCAAATCACTATATTGTGGATAGTTTACCACGCATAACTTGGTGAGAAGTCCACTGAACCTTATGATTTTGAGGAAGGAGAAGTCATAACAAGGTTTCTGTAGTTGAACCTATGGAAGGATCATTGACAAGAGGTATGAATGATGGAGCGATCTGTCCAACATATGGGTGTGCGACGATTGTTTGATGCCACATTCTTCCATAGAGTGTGCCATTGTTTTTACATGGAGCTCGATTTATGGGGGATAAACAATAGCTAGACTTCCCGGCTCCCTAACAAAACTTGGTTGGCTGTGGGGTCAGGCACCCAGTGAGAGTAAATGTTAAGGTGGTAGAGTATGCTTTGAATCTTTAAGTCCAATGAGGCTTGTTAATTGAACATCGAATGACTCTTGACAATGGATATCTTGGCTCTTACATCAATGAAGAATGCAGTGAAATGCGATACATGTTGTGAATTGTAGAATCCCTTGAACCATCCATTTTTTGAATGCAAGTTGTGCCGAAGGATGCAAGCTGAGGGCACGCCTACATGATTGATGGCACCTTGTGCTGTTGCATGGCGAGTTGAAGCGTTGGGTGACGATCGACTATCGACATGATCAGAGGTGGATGCCACCGACTTTCATAGTGTTGACCCAGTAATAATCAATGTGGCAGGGTGACAAGAAGATCCCCCTCACGTCTCCAAATCCATGCTATATGGTATGGAATCGGACCCCATGTTAGGTGACTGTTGACTTGAAGAAAATAAATAAGAAGAGGAGAAGGAACTTAAAAGGTTTCCCTTAGTAACTGTGAGCAAATAAATAATCAAGTCCCCTGGAAAGGAGCATAGGGGTGGATGAGAGCCCCATTCAGCTCGTACCCTACTGCTACATGAGGCATTATCAATCAGTCGGGTTGTTTGGGGATGTAGCCCAAATTAGGTTGTAAATTCCATCCAAGGCTAAATAATTGCTAGAGATCGATAGCAAACAAGTGCCATGAAGGAAAGATGACAAGGACTTTGAAAAGAGAGTCAAAGAGTGCTTGAAATTGTTGAGAGGGAAGCAAATGGGGGCTAATGATTGACATCAGCTGGATGAAGAATGTCGAATGATGGTTTGTTACACAGGTCAAGGAGCAGACCATTTTGAGCCATCACATTGCTCACATCATCGAGGCATGCCATGGTGGCACCACATGCATGTGTGACAGCCAGTGGGATTCTTATTTGACCCATCTTGAAACACATACCAAGGAGTCAGACATGCTTGTGAGTCGATGGGTGAGCAAGCCCAGAAGGTTCAAGAAAGCTGAGTTGGTGGGATCCTTATTTGAGTGGTGAGCCACCAACCAACCTAGATCTTCTATGAAGGGTTCGAGTGAGATAATGCATGTCAGGACCCAAAAGATGGTAAACAATGCCTGAGTAGGGCAAAGCCAGAGGAAACTCTAGTGGACGCCTACGGCGATACTAACGTGAAAATCATTCATTCGACTTGGGTATAGGGGCTAAAGACTAATCAAACCATGTAGTAGCGGTTCCCTTAGAAGTTTCCCTTGAGATAGCTGGAGCCATAGTCGATGTTCTATTAGGCAAAACCAATTATTAGAGGTATTGATGACACAACACGCACAACTTATTCTCAAACTTTAAATAGTTAGGATGGCTTGGCTACTTTGATGAGTTGAGCCAAGGAATCCTGGCTCCAAGTGGGCCATTTTTGGCAAGCAGAATTGGCTATGTGGGATGAGCCAAAACTTGGGTTACGGTGTCAAACTACACGCTTACCTAGAGCCCACAAAGGGTGTTGGTCGATTAAGATAGCAGGATAGTGGTCGTGGAAGTTGAAATCCACTAAGGAGTGTGTAACAACAACTCATCTGCCAAATCAACTAGCCTCAAAAATGGATGCCACTTAAGCGTAGGACCCACACCTGGTCGTCGGAGCAATGCAAGTTCCCGGTGAGGAGGGTCTAACAGTCACTCCAAAACTTGGACATGAGCCCATGTGGAGCATCCATTGGTGTAGATCTTTGTGGTAGTCGCAAATATTAAAAAAATAACTTTGAAGGCCAAAAGTGAGAAAGGTTCCATGTGAACGACACATGCACATGAGTTAGCTGATCATGAGAGAAGAGGGCAACCCATCGGAGAGTGTCATTTGGAAAGAGCTTTGAAAGGGAGTCGAGTTAAAATTCTTGAGCTGGCATTTGGTAGTCGATGGCAATGTCAAGTGGTCCAGAGACGTCAGTGAGGGCATCGGGAAGAGTTATCTTTTCTACTTTCTATCAACCCTAGAAACGGCTCAGCCAGAGGTAGGGCCAAGTGGTTTGAAGTGCACTACATGTTGTGCGGTGTTCGATGTGCCTCTGGCAACCCTTAAAAATCTGGATGGTAGTGCCTTCCATGCCTGGTGGTCATAATAACCACATCAAGCCTCCAACGTGAATAGCCTCTGGTCATGGAGTAATGTAGACAAGGGAAATCGACAACATGGATTCATAACTTCAGGAAAAGGATTAGCTCTGTGGGTTGGGCACGGCGGTCCCAATCCCGAACCCTTCAGCTGTCAATGGACTGCTCGAGCTACTTTCAGGGTGAGAGTGGGTCGATGCATGTGGACTAGTGGACAAATTATGAGCGACCGATGTGGGCGCTTTCCCTGGGCATCAAACAATTAACTCAGAATTGGTTCAGACAAGGGGAAATTGACTATTTAATTAAAACAAAACATTTTGCTCATGCAATGCAATTTTTGCCCTATGCTTTGAATGTCAAATTGAAGAAATTAAACAAAGCGTGGGTAAAAAATGGGAGTAACTATGACTCTCTTAAGGTAACCAAAAGCTTCGTCATCTAATTAGTGATAAGAATTAATGGATTAATGAGATTTCTAAAGTCCCTATCTACTATCCAGTGAAACCATAAACAAAGGAACGGGCTTGGCAAAATCAATGGGGAAAGAAGACATTGTTGAGCTTGACTCTAGTCTGACTTGGCGAAATGACTTGATAGGTGTAGCATAAGCAGGAGTCGACGTGTCAATGGAATTGAAATACCACTACTTTTAATGTTATTTTACTTATTCCGTGAGGTCGAGGAGGGGCCGAGCCCCTTTTTTTGGTTCCAAGTTTTTCCTCGACGAGTCGATCCAGGCAGAAGACATTATCAAGTGGGGAGTTTGGCTGGGGCAATGCATTTATTAAAAGTTACTGTAGGTGTCCTAAGATGAGCTCAACGAGAATAGAAATCTCTTATGGAATGAATGGGTAAAAGATCATTTGATTTTGATTTTTAGTACGAATACTAACCATGAATGCATGGCCTATCGATCCTTTGGGCTTTCAGAATTTGAAGCTAGAGGTGTTAGAAAAGTTACCACAGGTATAAATGGCTTGTGGCAGGACATTGCCTTTGATCCTTCGATATAGGCTCTTCCTATCATTATGAAGTAGTATTCACCAAGTGTTGGAATGTTCACCACCAACTGGGAATGTGAGCTGGGTTTAGGCCATCATGAGATATTTTGGTTTTGCTCTACTGATGAATGTGATGTGATAGTAATTCAACATAGTGTGAGAGGAACTATTGATTTTCATAATTGGTTATCATGCTTGGTTGCAAAGTTAATGGTGCGAAGCTATCGTGTGCAAGATTATGATTGAACACCTCTATGTTCGAATCCACACAAAGATGTGATTCTAGGTTTGTCGTTCTATTATTGGCTTGTAGTTGGGGATTGGCACCCCAAGGGCACACGACCACAAGCTATTAGTGTGGTAGAAAGTTGGACAGCACGGGCGTCACAAGAAATGATAGTTAAGAATGAACGATGGTTTGAATCATTTGCAGGCAACTTAAATTTGTGACTGGGCATTGTAAGTGGCACAGTGGCCTTGTTGCCACAATCCACTAAGATCCAAGCCTATGTTGCATTAGTTTCATCCCCCCTCTTATGAAAGGTTGAAGTCATAGGAGTTTCTAATGAGCAAAGGTATGAGCTTGCTCTCGCTTGCTCAACTTAGCTCGACTTATTGTGATACTTATTGCATACTATGTTCAAATACTTTTGTGTGAGCACTATGCAACTAGCTTTACGATGCACCCCTTGGTGGCTCTACCTAGAGGCAAGGCTTATAACTCATTTTGTAATATCAAATTTGTAGATTCATGGAATGATGTCCAAAGCTCTATAAAAAATTTGAAAAATTTTTTCTAGCCTCGTCGCTCACATTTTTAAAGTAATGCTTATTTTTGTTTTATGAGCAAGCCAATTTTCTGTGGTCCTTATGTGCATTGGGTTGAGATCTTATCCTAGTGCGGTTGGAGCAGCATGTCGATCATAGCACTTAGTGCACTACTTCACAGTGAGTGCATTGCAATCTTTCTGCATGCGCATGAAGCAAAAAGATGGCATGCACATGGGAGCCTTTCTGAGCTCGTGCAAGTGACTGTCTGAGCATGTGTGTGGCCCTTTTACCATGCATTCGCGTGCCTAGTTCTGTCTGAGCATTCCGTGGGGCCTGTATGTGCACTCAGTGGCAACCTCCATGCAGTTCATGTGGGGACCATAAAGTGTAACATTTTTTTGAATTCTATGCACTATAGGGTGCTGTCACATGGATAAGTTGATAAACTATTGGTACTATTACCTCTTGATAAAATTTTTGCAACATACAATCTGAAAATACGCTATGTGGCCTGTAGAAATGTTTATGATGACTTGTACAATATGCGATATGGCTAGTGCAAGGCACACGTTGTCTGAATGCGTGCATGAGCAGTGCCATCCCTGTGTGCATGTGATTTTTTGTCCCTGTTTGTGCAATGTTGTATGTCTATGTTGGCCTGGGGACCTCTTCATAGGTTCACAGTGGTAACCCATGCCCATTTTGTGTAGACCAAAGAGTAACATTTTTTGGAGATTTTTATCACTACTGGCAGCCACAACATGGAAAAGGTGATTACCTTTTGGTTTTCTTGCCTCCTTGCTCGATAGAAATTTTGCAATATACATCCACAAATGGGCATGGGTGACCCTCTGTGGACAATAGTGAAGTGAAAGATGGATGTTACAACATGTGCAATGGTTTAAACCTTTTGGGTTGCATCCTTTGCATGCCACTGATGGTGTGGCACACAAGCATGTGCATCATGTGCACGCATGCGGGGGCATGTCAGTGCATGCATGCATGGGGGGCCTATCGACGTGCACCCTTGGTGGCATGTCGACATGCATGAGCTTGTCGTTGTGCTAGTTCACGGTGGCCTACCAATGCGTGCTGAGGTTCAACATGCACTCGCGTCATTTTGCTGCAAAAAAGTGTAACTTTTATTGAGAATTTTAACACTACAGGCTGTTGCCTCAGAGATATGGCGATTACATATTCGTAGACATGCCTCATTCATCGACAGATTTGTTACAATATATAATTCGAAAGTGGGAATTTGTGACGTTGTATGGTCTACAGTGATGTGAAAGATGGATGGTGCAACGTGTGCAACAGTTTATACATTTTGGGTTGTATCCTTCGTGGAACACTAATGGTGCTACATACAGGAATGTACATAATGCACACACATGGTGGCATATTAATGCAGGCTCATGCGAGGGCCCAACAACATCCGCATTCATGGGGACTGATCTGCGTGTGCACATGTAGCGGCCTATCAGGGGATGCTGAGGTGCAGCGTGTCCCACATCATTTTTCTACAGAAAGTGTAACTTTTATTAGGATTTTTAGCTCTATAGTCAGCTACTACAGGGATACATCGATTACCTATTGGTAGACTTTCCTAATTCTTCAAAAGATTTATTACAATATACAATCTACAAGTGCAAATGTGTGACATTGAGCGGCCTGTAGCGAAGTGAAAGATGGACGGTGCAACATGTGCAATTATTTACACATTTTGGGTTGTATCCTTCGTAGCGCACTGATGGTGCTACGCACAAGTATGTGCACCGTGCACGCATATGGAGGCTAATTGGTAGGCACTAAGGTGCAACATATGCCCTCATCATTTGGCTTCACAAAAGTGTAACTTCTATCGGGATTTTTAGCTTTGTGGGCTACTGCCCTAGGGATCGGGCGATTACCTATAGTACCCTTGGCTTCCTTCGTGATGGAAATTTCACAAATATAAACTTCACAGGTGCATATATGGGACATAGTGTGGCCTGTAGACTAGTTTAAGATTGTTGTTCCAATCTTCGATATGGTTTAATCCCATAATGACAGGGCATAGATGGTGCTGTGCATAGGCATGCACACCATGCATGCACGCACACCATTCATGCACGCAATGTCCTATCTATGTGTTCTCATGGGAAACATGCTCCCATTTCATTTGGATGATAAAAACGTGTAACTTTTATCGATATTTTTAGCTCTATTGGCTGCTGCCATAGGAATACAGCAATTACTTATTTGTAGACTTGCCTCATTGATCTTCAAAATTGTCACAATATATAATCCACAACTGGGCATGTGCAATGTTGTGCTACTTACAACGAAGTGAAAGATTGATGGTGCAACATTTGCAATGGTTTAGGTGTTTGTGGTTGTATCCTTCATATGACACTGGTCTTACTATGCATTGGCATGCGCACCTTGCATGTGTGGTGGACTATCAATGCACTTCGAGGTGCAACGTGCGCCTCGTCCTTTTGCTACAGGAAAGTGTAACTTTTGTTGGAATCATTAGCTCTACGGGTTGTAACCATAGGGATACAGCGATTACCTATTGCTAGATTTGCCTCATTCGTGGGCAAATTTGTCACAATATACAATCCATAAGTGGGAATGTGTGACATTGTGCGGCTTGCCGTGATGTCAAAGATGGATGGTGCAACATGTGCAATAGTTTACATGTTTTGGTTTGTATCCATTGTAGACCACTAATGGTGCTACGCACAGGCGTGTGCACCACATGCATGCCAGTTGTCCTGTCGACAATTTTTGAGGTGCGACATCTGGCCTCATCATTTGGCTTCACAAAAGTTGTAACTTTTATCAGGATTTTTGAGCTCAATAGGCTACTGTCGTATGGATAGGGTGATTACCTATTGGTAGAGTTGCCTCATTTGTCAACAGATTTGTCGCAATATACAATCCAGAAGTGGGAATTTGTGACACTGTGCAGCCTACAGCCAAGTGAAAGATTGATGGTTTTGTAAATGATTTAAGCATTTTGGGTTGTATCCTTTATAGAGCTAATTGTGCAATGCACAGGCATGTCCACCGCATACACGCACGGTGGTTTATCGTCGAGTGGTAAGGTGCAACATCCACCTCTATAATTTGGCCTCAGAAAATGTAACTTTTATCTGGATTTTTGGCTCAACGTGTTGCTCCCCATGGATCTGGCGATTACTTATAGGGAACCTTGCCTTCCTTTGTGTTGGAAATTTTGCAAATATACACTTTGCTGATGGTGCTTCGCATAGGAATGTCACTATAGTTTTGGCAGTAGAAAAGTGTAACATTTATTGAGATTTTTGGCTTTATGGGCTGCTGTCATTAGGACATGACGATTACCTGTTGGTAGACTTGCCTTATTTGTCGACAGATTTGTTGCAATATGCAGTCAGTATGTGGGAATGTGTGATGTTTTGCAGCCTACGGTGAAGTGAAAGATGGATGGTGCAACATGTGCAATAGTTTACCCATTTTGGTTGTATCTTTGGTAGGGCATTGGTGGTGCTGTGCACAGAAATGTGCACTGCGAGCGTGAGGTGTGGCATATCTGTGCCAACTGAGGTGCAATATGCACCAACGCCATTTGGTGATAGAATAGTGTAACTTTTATTGAGATTTTTTAGTCTTGTGGGCTACCGTCATAGAGATATGGCATTTACCTATTGGTAGACTTACCTCATTCGTTAAGAGATTTTTTGCAATATACAATTTGTATTTAGGAATGTGTGATGCTATGCGACTTGCAGTGAAGTGAAGATGGGTGGTGCAACGTGTGTAATGGTTTATGCATTATGCACAAGGGTTTAAGAATTTTGGGATGTAAGCCAGTGCCTAGCTATGGTGGTGTAGCTTGCACGACCTGCTCGTGCTGGCATTTGTTTGTGCCCATTTTGGGGTCCTATCCACATGCACTCACTAGCATCTGAAATGTGTGCATGCTGAAGGCTGTTCGATTTGCAGAAAAGTCTACACTTTTAGATTTAATATGAGGTATGGTTTAATCATATGTTGTGCCAGTGCACTATATGCGCACGTAATGACATGCCTACTCACGAGTGGGGTGTCCAATCTGAGCACCCTTAGGTGCTACCCTCACATGTAGAATGTTGGTTTTAGAATTGTAAAACTTAAGAGTTATTTTGCCCTATGTACTCCTGGCACATGGATAAGTTTAATTACATATAGGTAATCTTTCCTTATTTAGAATTATCATAATAAATAATACACATATAGGCTGATTGATGTAGTGTTTCCTGTGCCAAAGAAAAAGTTCGATGGTTCGATGTGCATAAATTATTTAAGCACTCTTGGCTGTAGCCATAGCCTTATACTATTGGTGCGGCATGCATGCTAGTGCACTGCTCGCCCTTGTTCAGTGGTGACCTACGTGGGAGACTTGTTTGGACCACAAAGAGTAGCCCTTTTCTGGATTTTTCGCATTGTGGGCTGCTGTTGCATGGATGTGTAATATCTACTAAGGTTTGAGAATGTAGGGCTACTGCCCAAGTGGTGCACTACTGTGGTGGAGCATGGGGTCATGCACTATTAGAATTGTAGCTCTTAGCCTTTTGCTTTGGGCATTATGTGTCAGTGAAGTTTTTGTGGTGCCTCTAGCACTTGTAAAAGTCCTTATCATCTGTGCTTAATGCCTTCTTATGACTATGTGTTATGGTTCTCCTCATGTGGCTTCATTTTTATTGAGAAATGTGAGATTCCTTTTGACCTGTCATATCCTGGGAATGCCAATGCAGGAACGATAGGTAACTCAAGTGGCAACTTCAAGTGGTGTAATTTGTGCATGGTTTATGTCGGTTCAGTGGGTTGTTCCCTTTGTACATTGTGCCATGTATTGCTTGTCATGCAATATGGGTGCTACCCAAGTCCTTCATCCTTAATTAGACCCTTTACACTTGGTTTTTGTACATCTTTGAGGCTCTTGAGCTAATGGACTTGGATTGGCGTGAGATAGTTTTTGCACAAGGGATGTTTTTTGTTGTGCTGCTTTGTATGTCTTAACTACCTCTTGGTGTGGTCAGCCATTATATCAGTAGGGCTTTGTCACTTGATTGAACCTTCTTTTGGAGGAAGTTCATATGTTGCTTGATTATCTATCGGATCGATAGTTCCATTCAATTATTTTTGTGATGCCACAAAACTCCATTTTTGGAATTGTGGTGTTTCGTAATGCTGTTGAACATGTGGTCATCCCTACTCTCCTTTTGGGACAGACTTGGAAATCACTTGTTTCGATCTTTTCATTCTCTGCCAAAGAGGGTTGACTTTATTGAATGCAATTATCAAGAAGCAATGTTTAAAAACTTAGTGGATGGTATCCCAACTTGGTAGCGTTCGCCCTTCCTTTGTGTGAGTTATCACTAGAGACGACAAACGTATTAATTCTGACATTGGGTTTTGCCTTGCACTTTATCATTGTAATGCTACCTGGTTGATCCTACCAATAGTCATATGCTTGTCTCAAAGATTAAGCCATGCATGTGTAACTATGAACAATTTAGACCATAGTAATTCTAGAGCTAATACATGCACCAAACCCCGACTTTTGGAAGGGATGCATTTATTAAGTAAAAGGTTGATGTGGGCGTTAGCCTGACTCCTTGATGATTCATGATAACTTGTCAGATTGCACGGCCTTCAAGCCAATGATGCATCATTCAAATTTGTACCCTATCAAATTGAGGGCATGTCTAGTGCCAATAGTGATGATAACTCCAACTCCAGTAGCATATATTTAAGTTGTAGTTAAAAAGCTTATAGTTGGACCTTGGTTTGGGTCGATCGGTCTACCTTTTGATGCACACTGCTTGCCCTGATCCTTTTGTCAACGATGCATTTGGACTTAGCTAGCTAGGTCATGCCCTTGGTGTTGTAACTTTGAAGAAATTAGAGTGCTCATAGAAAGCCCATGCTTTGGATATATTAGCTTGGGGTAACATCACAAGATTTTGATCTTATTATGTTGGCCTTCGAGATCAGAGTAATGATTAAGAGAGACAATCATAGGCATTCATATTCCATAGTCAGAGGTGAAATTCTTGGATTTATGAAAGACGAGCAATTGGGAAAGCATTTGCCAAGGATGTTTTAATTAATCAAGGATGAAAGTTGGGGGCTCGAATACGATCAGATGCCATCCTAATCTTAACCATAAACAATGCCAACCAACGATTGGTAGATGTTGCTCTTTGAACTCTGTTAGCACCTTATGAGAAATCAAAGTCTTTGGGGTTCCATTGATAATTTATTAATGGTCGAAGCCTACAAAAGGTCCTCTATGGAGGATCAAGAAAAAAGTCCAAAAACAACAACATTAAAAGCGGTTTGAGAAGGGCGTACCCCAGTCCCAAGTAAAATCAGATGAACATGCATAATGCATTGCCCCGTCTACTAGAGCATTTCCTTGACTATAAATATGCTTTAATTAAATTTGTATCCATGCCTTAAACATATCAGAGAGAGTCGTTGATTCTTCCTCCACATGAAGGGTGTCATAGAACATTGCCAACCTGAATAGCCATAGTAGAATTTGACTGAATCTCAATGGCATGATAAATCAAGAACTTCGAGCTGAGAAATATCAAAGCCTCAAGAATGGCATGCACCTCCATAGCTATGCTTGATTGAGAAATAACCCTCCTTCTAACAACAAGCAATGGCTTACCGAGGTGATATCTGACAACAAATTCCCAGCTCCATAGAATCATCCCGAACTGCTGCATCATAATTGATTTTGATCCATCCAGTTGGAGGAGGAGCCCAAACTAAAGCTAAATTCAACTCATGTGAGTTGTGCAAACTCCTACAAGACATGGATAAAGCCATGTTATATTTTTTTATTGCAGGCATCACATCAATTTGAATCTTTCCCGAAAGGACACCATTACTCATAACATGCTCCTTGTGTTTCTTTAAATTCCTATTATTCTGAATGTAATTAAGAGCTGCAACAACAGTAGAAGCATGCTTGATGACATCCTTACACTTCAAATCATTTGCCTCCAAAGTGCTATATACATGTTGTAATGTAAAATTGTTGTTGCTTCTTCCATTGTTGCTTGGAATAAAAGCTACAGTAGCATCCTTCATGTGTTATACATTCCAAACCTCTCTTGCCTTACAACATTCACACAGCAAATGTTTTGAAGTTTTGACCTGGTTACAACCCCAAATGCAGTTGCTACACTCCACCATTCTCCTCTCAAATAGCCATTCAGAGGTAGAAATACAATTTTTAACTAATCTCTAAATGAAAATCCTCACATGGGCAGCACCTTGAGCTTCCAAATCCAACTATAGTTATAATAAGCTGCGAGTTTCCGACAGTTTCCTTAATTTTAGCATTAACCATTATTGAGTAGAGCTTAGCATTATGCACCTCCGTGGACTTAGTTTATAATGCAACAGTTGGTCCATGCTATTATACAGTGCCCAAGAAAGATGTAAGATCCTATCAAGTAATAATTCACTAGCCCAAGCTTTAAGACTACACACATCCCATTCTATATGCTCAATAATCCATTCACTAATAAATTTTGGCCATTCGACCACCATATTAATGTAAGTATGCCACCACATGATTGGAAGAAAACCCAGCCAATTGTCTTCAGCAAAAAGTACATCCTTACCCTCTCTAATTTTCCACAAAAAGTTTGGAACATTCGATGCCATTGCATCTTTAATTAGTCTACATGCCTACGAACACCCCCACATGGAATACCCCCCATCGTTTCTCCCATCAAATATTTACACCTCATCACCTCTACCCACACACAATCTTCTCTTACCAAGATCCTCCTGCATTACTTCATAGTCAAGGCCCATTGCAAAAAATATTAAGATCATGGATACCTATACCCCCCCTCCTCCTTTAGTAAAGTGATAGTACTCTAGTCCACATAATGCATTGCATGTCCTTCATTAGCACCACACCATAAGTATCTTCTAACATCCTTTACAATACATTGATCACCCCCTTTGGCACCAAACAATGGCTTAAGTAGAAATTAGGAATCGCTGTTAGCATAGAGTTGATCATAACAATCCTATTAGCCAAGAAAAGAGGCTTGATTCTTCCTTGTTTTGCAACTTTTCCAAAATAAGTATCCCTAAATAATTAGGATTTCTTGCCTGGGTCATATAAACTATAGCAGCCACCATCTTCTTTCTCTTTCTCACCATCCTCTTGCTAACATAGACTCACGATTTAACAAGATTTACCTTCTTCCCATAATACTTCCCATAATCCTCTATAATTTTTTTTACTACCCTAGTAATAGCATATGTAAGAGCATATAGAATGACATCATCAACATATAACAAACAAGAAATAATTGAAGAAGTAGTTTCACACCAAAAGCTTACCAATGTCATAGCTTCATTTTTCCTCACTAGCCCAGATAGAAATTTAAATGTAATGGTGAACAAATATGGTGATAATGGGCATTCTTGCCTAAGTCCTCTCTTGGCCTCAATCCATGGGATTTTGACCCCATTCAATAGCATCCCAAACATTAATGCTGAGATACAAACATTCACCCACTCACACAACACTATTGGGAATCTTAAGAATGTCATCATATCAATGAAAAACTATCATCTCACCTTATCGTATGCTTGTTCCATATCTACCTTTATTGCAATAGGACCCTCTCTTAAGATCGAAGAGTGCATCCTAGTTTCCATTTCTTGAGCAATAAATATATTATTCAAGATAGATCTACCCAGTACAAAAGCACCTTGTTCCTTCACAATTAATTCAGGTAAAACTATCTTTAATCTTACCACCAAGATCCTTGCCACTATTTTGTATAAAACATTACACAAACTTATGAGCCAAAACTATTTCAGTCTATCTGTGCCCTGCACAGGAATAAGTATCCTGCATATACCTTTGTGGGTCTTTATGCATGTGTATGTGTGTATGTTTTTGAGTATTTGTGTTCACTTGTGTGCTGGGGCATGTGTGTACTGAAGTGCCTACCTGTGTGTACATGTATGCATATTCACACATTGGTGCATGTGGGTGCATGTGTGTATGTGTGAGTTTGTTTATGTGGGTTTATGTGACTTTGTGTGTCTTTGTGTGTGGATCTATGTGTGTTTACTTCTATGCTAGTGTGTGAGCATGCACAGACACATGCATGTATATGGGTGTGTTTCTTTGTGTGCTCATGTGAGTGTGCATGTGTGTGTGTGTGTGTCTATGTGCTTGTGTGTGTGCATGCTTATACTTGTGCATACATGTGTGTGTGTGCATATGTGTGTGCATGTTTGTGTGTTTATTTTTGTGTGCATTTGTCTTTTGGTGTGTGCATATGTGTATGTGTGTGAATGTCCTTGTGCATATGTATGTATGTGCACATGCATGTGTGCTAGCATGTGTGTGAGAGTGTGCACATGTGTGTATGCATGTGTGAGTGTTTGTGTTTGTGCACGTATGTGTGTGTGTATTTATGTAAAAGTGTTTGTGTGAGTTTATGTTTGCGAGTTTGCAGAAACAAACATGTATGAATTCTTATGTCTTTGTTCTTGCATTCATTCCTATGTGTATGTGTGTGTGCACATGTGTTTGCATGTGTGTGTGTGTGTGTTTGTGCATAAGTGTATGTGTGCATATATTTTTTATGTGTGTATATGTGTGTGCATAGGCAAGTGCATGTTTATGTGTGGGTGTGGGTGTGTGCATGCAAGTTTTTGCATATGTTCATTTGTGAGTGGGTATGCATGTGTGTGTGTGTGGATGTATGAGTGTGTGCAAGGGTGTACAAATGTGTACTTGTGGGTGAGTGCATTCTTATGTGTGCATGCATGTGTGGAAGCATGTGTGTGCAAGCATGTGTGCATTTGTGAGTGGGTGTGCATTTGTGCATGTCTGTACATGTGCATTTATGTGTGTTCTTGTTTATGTGTGTGTCCACATGTTTGTGTTTGTCTCTGTGTATGTGTGTGTGTGTGAGTGTGTATATATTATTTTTGCATGTGTCTTCATGTATGTGTGTGTTTGGGTATAGGAGTGCATGTACATGTGTATCCATGAGTATGGATGTCTATGTGCACATGTGTATGTATGTTAGTGTGTGCCTTTGTGTGAGCATGTGTGTGCATGTGTGTGTAGGTGTGCACATGTGTATGCTTGTGAGCTTATGTGCATGTGAGCGTGTGTTCATGTCGATACATGTTTGTGTGTGAGTGTATGCATTTGTGTGTTTGCATCATTTGCGTTTGTATTTTTTGCACATGTATGTCTATGCATGCATGTTTATATGTGTGTGTGTGTATGCATGTGTGTTTCCAATTATATGCATAAATGTATTTGTTCATTCACATGTATGTTCCTATGTGTG
The DNA here is from genome assembly GCA_023846275.1 of Vanilla planifolia. Taxonomy (NCBI): domain Eukaryota; kingdom Viridiplantae; phylum Streptophyta; class Magnoliopsida; order Asparagales; family Orchidaceae; genus Vanilla; species Vanilla planifolia. The sequence goes on from JAIUJO010000140.1 coordinate 402,339, forward strand.
TTCTAGTGTGAACACGTGTGTTTATGCATATCTGTGTGTGTGCTTGCTTACATTTTTTCATATGTGTGTGTATGTTTGTGTATGTGCATTTGTGTGCTTACACATGTTTGAGCATGTGTGTGTGTACATGCATGAGTGTGAGTTTGTGTTCACGTGAGTGCATGTGCATGTGTGTGCTTGTGTGCATGCATGTGTATGTCGGTGCATATTTGTTCACCAATGTATCCATGCATGTACATGTGTTTGTGTGCTCATACATGTGTTTACACGTGCATGTATGTTTGGGAGTGTGCATGTGAGTGTGTGTGTGTGCGTGTGCATGTATGTGTGTGTGCAAGCATGTATTCTTATGTGTGTGTTCTCAGCATGTGTGAGTATATTTACATGTGTGTCTGTGTGTGTATGTGTGTGTTTGTTTGTGCATATGAGAATGCATATGTGTATGCATGTTTGTGTGTTCATGTGAGTATGTACGTGGATGCTGGTGCATGTATCCTTCATGTGTGTGCTTGTGCACATGCATTTATTTTAATGTGTGCTTGTATTTGTCTATGTGTGTGTGCATGGCATTTTAGTACATGTTTCATGTATGTGAGTGTGAACATAATTGTGTGTCTATGGTTGCATGTTGTGCATGCATGAGCATGTGCTTGCATAGGTGTTTGTGGCTAAGCGTGTGCATGTGTGTTCATGTTTATAAATGTGTGTGTGTCTAGATGTGTGTGCATTTGTATGTTTATGTGTATGTGTGCACCTTCTTGCATGCATATATGTGTGCATGTGTGCATGGAGGTTGATGTGTTGGTGTTTATATGTGTGTGAGTGTGTACATGGGCATATGTGTGTGTTTACATGTGTGGCTATGTATGTGTGTGCATGCATGCATTCTTGTGTGTGTTTCCCATGGGTGTGTGTATGTGGGAGCATGTGCATGTGCATGTGTTCATGTGGGCATGTTCATTTGTGTGCATGTTTGTGTGTGTGTGCATGTGTGCATGTGTGTGAGTGTAAGTATGCTCATGTGTGCATGTGTGTATATGTACATATGTGTGCATTTGTGTGTAGGTGTGTGTGCGCATTTTTGCATGCAAGTCTAAGTGTGTGTGCATGCCTGGGTAAATTTGTGTAAGCATGTGTGTCTGTGTAAGATTGTGTGTTCATAAATGTGTGTATATGTGTGCATATGTGCTTTGTACTCATGTGCATCTATGCATATGTGTGTGAGTCTATATGCTTGAGTATATACTTGTACACATGTGTGTGTGTGTGTGCATACATGTGTGTGAGTGTGTATGTGATTATGCATGTGTATGTGCCTGCACGTGTGTATGCTTGTATGTTTTTATGCATGCAGTCATGTGTGCGTGTTCATGCAGATGTATGTTCATTCATGTGCATGTGTTTGTGCATAAGCTGACAAGTGCAGATGTTTGTGTATGTCCACATGTGTGTTGTTCATGCATGCTTGTGTGAATGTGTGTGTGCTTGTATTCATGCATGTGTTTTTGTGTATGTTCATGTGTGTTTGTTTGTTTAAGCATGTGTCCATATGTGTTTTTGCATGCCTACATGTACATCTATGTACATTTTTGTATATGTGTGCATGTGTGTGTGGTTATGGATGTGTGTGTGCACCATGTGTGTATACATGTACAGGGGCATGTGCAAGTGTGTCTATGTACATATGCGTTTGTGTGTATGAGGGTTGGTATGAGTGTGTGAAGATGTGTTTGCGTGTATGTGTGTGCATGCTTATGTGTGCATGTGTTGTACATGCATATACATATGGGTGTTTTTGGGTGTGTGTGTGTGAGAGTTTGTGTGTGTGCATGTGCATGTGTGTGTGTGCGCTTCATGTGTGTATGTATACAAGCAAGTGTGTGTGTTTGTATATGTGAGCATGTGCATGTAGATGCATGTATGTGTGTGTGAATCTATGTAGATGTGTGGATGTGCATGTTTGTGCTTGTGTGTGGGTGCCTGTGTGGGTGTCTGTATCTGTGTGTACGTTTTTGTCTATGCATGTGTGTGGGTATGTGCATGTGTGTTTACATGTGTATGCATGTGTGCATGTGTGTGGAGAAATGTTGGTGTGTGCGTAGACATATATTTGTGTGTGTGTGTGTATGTGTGTGCATGTGCATGTGTGTGTGAGTGTATGCATGTGCATGTTTATACATGTCTATATGAGTGTGTATGCTTGCGTGTTTACATATGTGTATCTTTGTGTTTGTGTGTTTGTGCATGCTTTTATGCATGTATATGTTTGTGTTTATGCACCTGTGTATATGTGCACATGTGTCTATATTTGTGTTTGTGGATACACATGTGTATATGTGCATGTGTTTTAGCATGTATGTGTGTGCATTTGTGTGTTTGTGGGTGTATGAGAATGTGTCTACTATGGCATACACATATGTGTTTGCATTTGTGTGTCTATGTGTGTACAAGTATGCATTTGTCTTTATGCATGTGTGTGTGTTGGCGTGTCTGTGCATGTGTGCATATGTGCAACTGTGTGTGCATGTGCATGTATCTGCCTATGTGTGTGTGTGTGTATATGTGTATATGTTTGTGTCCATGTGATTATTTGCGCATGTGAGTGTGTGCTTTTGGGTGTGTGTATGAATGTGTGTATGTATGTGTATTTGTGTGTGTGTGTGTGTGCTTGTGTATGTTTGTGTGCATATATGATATGTGCATGTGAGTGCACGTGGGTGTGTGTTCATGCTGTTGCATATGTGTGTGCTTGTGTATGTGCATACATAAGTATGTTTGTGTATTTGTGTATGAACATTCTTGTGTGTGTGTGCATGCATGTGCATTCCGTTGTTAGTGTGTGTGTGCATGCATGTGCATTTCGTTGTGAGTGTGTGTGTGCCTATGTGTGTGTAGGTCTGTGAGCCTATGTGTGCTCGTGAGTTTGTATTCCTATGAGTGTGCATGCATGCCTATGTGCATGTACTTGTTCGTCTATCCTTGTATGTTTGTGCTTATGCATGAGTGAGCATGGCTACATCTATGATTGTGTGCATGAATGTTTGTTTATGTGTGTTGGTGTGCATGAGTGTATGCATGCTTTTATGTATCTGTGTGTACCTATGTGAGTGTCTTTTTTGAGTGTTTGAATATGTGGGAGCTTGTGTGTGTGTGTGTTGTGTGAGCCTACAAGTATTCGTGACTATATGTGTGTGTATGGGTGCATGTTTGTGTGCTTGCATGTGTGTGTAAAAGTGTGTGTGTGCTTGTATTTGTATGTGTTTGTGCCTGTGCTATGTGTGCATGTGTGTCAGTGTATGCATATTTGTGGGTGTGGCCATGTGTGTGTGTGTGCACATGTGTATGTAGGTTTGTGCCAGTGTGAATTTGTATGCATGTGTGTGCATGCATGTGCATGAGTTTGTGTACATCTGCATTCATACAAGTGTGTGCATGTGTGGGTGTATTCATGAGCACACATGAGTGCATGTGTGTGCTTGTGTGTGTTTGTGTGTATGCAATTTTTGCATGTGTGTGCATGTCTACATATGTCTACGTGTGTCTACATGCATGTGTGTACATGTCGATGCATGTGAGTGTGGTTGGTGTACATGTGAGTGTGTCTATACAACTATATTTGTGTGTGTTTATTTGTGTGTGCATGTGTGTATATTTTATAGGCTTGTTTTTGCATATGTGTGTGCTTGCATGTGTGTGTATGTGTGTACATGTGTATTTGTGTGGTTGTGTGTGATTGTGTCTATGCATGTTCACGTGTGTGTGTGTGTACTTATGTTGGATGCATGAATGTGTGAGTGTGTGCATGCATTTGTGCTTGAGCGTGGCTTTGTTGGGTGTATGTGTGCATGTGTTACGTGTGTGTGTGTGAGTGCATGTGTGTTCTTGTGTGCATATGTGTACTTGTGTGTGCAAGTGCGCGTGAGTGTGCATGATTGCATATACTATGCATCTGTTCAGGTGCATGTGTTCGTACCTTTTTTGTGCATTTGTACTTACATGCTGCATGTGCATTTGTACTTGTGTACATGTTTGTATGTGTTTGCTTATTTATGTGTGAGTGAATTCTTATGTGTCTATATGTCTGTGTTTCTCATGCATGTGTGTGTGTATTGCTATATGATGCATTTGTATAACTATGTGTATGTGTGTTTGTCTTTGTGCACATGCATGCAGGTGTATTTATGTGTGTGTGTGTGTGTGTGTGCATGTGTGTGGTTTATGTGTATGTGATTGGCATGTGTGTGTGTGTCCATGGGTGTGGTGATAGGGTTTGAGTGTTTATGTGCATGTGTGTGTATGTGTGTGTCTGCATGTCCATGCAAACACATACATTTTTGTTGGTGAGAGTGAATATGTTTGTGTGAGTGTTCATGTTTGTGTGTGTGTGTGTAAGTATTTATTTGTGTGCATATATGTGTATGTGTATGCATGTGAGTGCGTGTGTGTTTGTGCATGTGTCAACATGTGTACCCACATATGTGTCTGCATGCATATGTGTGTGTGTGTGTCTGTATATATGTGTGCATGTTTTTGCATGTGGGGGGTTTGCATGTAGTTGTATTTTCCAATGTTTTTGTGTCTGTGTGTGTGTCATTGTGTGTGCATGTGATTATATGTGCATGTGTGTGTGCACCTACGAACATGTGCGTTTGTGCAAGTGCACAAGTGCACATTTGTGTGTGTAAAAGCATGAACACTCATTTGTGTGTGTGAAAGTACGTGGACTTATTTGTGTGTGTGGATATTTTTGTGCATATTTGCATGAATACATGTGTATGTGAGCACATATTTGTGCATGTAGGCATATGCATGTGTGTTTATGTGTGTTTGCATCCAAGTGTGTGATTATACATGTGTGTTTGTTGTGTGTGCATGTTTACATGTGTGTCTACATCTGTGTGTGCATGTTTATGTTCATGATTTTGTTTGCATGTGTGTTTGTTTGTGTTTGTGTGTGTATGAATATCTGTGTGCATGTGCTTGCATATGTATGTGTGCTAGTGCACCCATGTGTATGGGTTTGTGTGTGTGAGTTTGTATGTGTGTGCGTATATGTGTGCATGTACATTTTTGTGTGTATATATGTGCTTGTGTATGCTCGAGAAAGTGTTTTGTACATGCATGTATGTGCTTATGTATGAGCAAACATGGTACATGCATGTGTATGTTTGTGCATTTGTGCATGTGTGAGTGTGTATGAGTCTTTGAGCAGGTGAGTATGTGTGCTTATGTGTGTTTGCATGTGTGGATGTGTATAATTATGCTTGCCTTTCTATGTGTGTGCATGTGAATGTGTTTATGCATGTGCACAAGTGAGTGTATACGTGCATGTATGCAGATGTGTATGTATGTGTGTATATGCATTTTTGTATATGTGCATGTATGTGGTTGTGTATGTGTGTGCTTTTGTTCCTACATCAATGTGTTGGCACATATGTGTGTTCTTGTGCATGTATCTATGCGCAAGTGTGTGTTTGTGCAAGTTCATATCCATGGATGTACATGTATGCATGTGTATGTGTGTGTGTGTGTGTGTGTTTGTATATGCATACCGTTATGTGCATGTATGTGTGTGTGTAAATGTGCATGTGTTGTGCATGTGCGTGTCCTTGCATTCTTGCATGTTTGTGTTCATGTGCATATACATAGACATATGTGTGTGCATGTTTGTTCATATTTGTGCACATGTATGTGCGAAGAAGTGTATGGGTGTGTGTTTTTGAATCTACAAGTGTGTATGTTTTTGCATGTGTACGAGTGTGTGCATGCCAGTGTTTGTGTAGGGGTGAGTGTGAGTCTAAGCGAATGAATGTACATATGTATGTGTATAAATGCAGCCATGTGCATGTGTGTGTGTGCATATATCTGTGCATGTGTGCATGTGTACATTCAAGTGTATGTGCATGTGTGTGTGTGTGTGTGTTTCAGTGTGAATGTTTGTTAGTGTTCATATGTGTGTGTGCATGCACATTTTTGTGTTTGTGCATGTGTGTGCATTCACATATGTATTGATGCATGTATGTGTGTGTGTGCATTAGTGCGTATGTGAATATGTGCATGTATGTGTATATGTATATGTGTAATTTCATATGACTACATGTTTGTATAGATGTGCCTATGGTTATGTGTGTGCACATGTATGTGTCTCTACATGCATGCGTGCATGTGTATTTGCGTGCTTTCATGCATGTGCACTTATGTGTATGCATGTTGTGTATTTATGTACTTGTGCATGTGTGTCCATGAATGCTTGTGCATGTGGATTTTTTTGTGTATGTGTGTGTGATCATGTGTGTGTTTGTACATGTGTGTGCATGTTTGTCTGTGTGTATGTGTGATACGATTTTGTGTGTACATATGGGTGTGTGTGCCTACATGTCTATGTGTAGATATGTGCATGCCTACTATGTGTGAGTATGTTTGTGTGCATGTATGTGTGTTGGCTTATATTCATGTGTACGTGTGTGTGCTTGTGTGTGCATGGGTACGTATGTGTGTGAGCAGTGCATGCATGCTTATGTGTGTGTGTGTGTGTATGTATACGTGTGCATGTGTGTCTGTAACTATGTATTTATGTGCATATGTGGACGTGTGTATGCATCCATGCATGAGAATATTCGTGTGTATGTGCATGTGTGCATGTGTGCATGTTTCAATGTGTGTGTCTGCATGCATGTGTTTGTGTGTGTCTGCATGTGCATGCATATGTGCATATGAGTGTGTGTGTGATGTGTGTGTGTGTATTGTTTTGCACATGTGTGTACATGAGCGTGAGTGTGTGCGGGGAGTTTTCTATTGGTCAATAAGTAAGAAAGGTTCTTCAAGTCTTTTCTCAAAAGAAATGCAAGAAAATGATTTGGAAATAATAAGAAATAAAAGAAAGATTGTTTCTTATGAAGAAACAATTTGTTTTGAAAACAAATTACTCGGGCATATAAGGGACATTTGCTCTCACGATAAAAAGAGAGTTAATATGTTTTTAGAAACAGAAGAAGAAGATGAAGAAACCTACCAAGATGTCATGCGATGATTTAGATAGTTCTTTTAGTGAAGAAGATAAGGAGAATTTGAATTGTTTTATGACAAAGGATATTGCTCTTATTACAATAATAGATGATGGTGTATTTTCCTTTTTCTCCTCTTCATCATCTTCTTCTATGATTGATTATAAAAAAAATGGTATATTAATATTTGCACGAAGTAGAAAAATTAGCTTCTAAATATCTTAAATTAAAAGATGAGCATGAAAGCTATTTAGGCTTCTGTAAGTATTTGAATAACTTGAATGCTAATTATTTGCATGAGATGATGATTGAGAGAGATGAAAATGATTCTATTGTTCTGAAAAATATATACATAGTTTGATAATTAAATAATTTAAAAAATTTAAATACTCACTGTAAGACTTCTTTTCATAAGATTGGTTATGCTAAAAATGTTACGTGCTCTTTTGCTCTAATATAGTTTGTAATTATTGCATGAGAGTTCGACATATTTCTTCTTATTATAAATTTAGAAACATTGTTGATAATAAATATTCTAGATTTGTATGGATTAAAAAATAGTTTAGTTAATGATCAAGTGAATACATGTGGATCTAAAAAGGTTTGGGTTCCAAAAACTAATATTTGATTTGTTTTGCAGGCATGCCTTCCTTCAAGAATCTAGAAAGCTATGTGTTTTTGGACAATGGATGCTTGAGACACATGACTCAAGATGCATCTTTATTCATCTGCTTAAAGTCTTGTGATGGTGATGAAGTTGCTCTTGGTGACAACTCCAAGAAGAAAATGATTGGAATTGGAACAATAAAGTACTCACACACTTCTATAAGAAAGTTCCTCTTTATACCAAATTTAACATACAATATTCTTAGTATTAGTCAATTATGTGATTCAAATTTTAATATTTTATTTAATAAAAATGAATGCATGATTAGTAAAGATAATGTTTCACTTATCATTTGATGTAAAAATATAATACATATATGTTATTTTTGTATATGGTTAAGGATAATGATCTAGACTGTCTTATATCACATGATAACAATTTTACTTTATGGCATAGAAACTTTTTTACTTAGGAAAGTATTTTTTTGAAAAGCTTTTATAGTGTAACCTGGTAGAGGTTCACCAAACCTTAGTTGGTAAAGTGATAAATTATGTGGCCCATGCCAATTAGGAAAACAAACTAAAGATAGTCTTAAACTACTCAAGGACATTACAACTAAGAAACCATTAAAACTTATACATTTAGATTTGTTTGATCTTATTTATCTAGTGAGTTTTGGAAGAAGTAAATGTGCATTAGTATTTGTAGATGACTTCACTAGTTTTCTATGGGTTTTTTAGAAAAAAGTGAAGTATTTGAATAATTTACTAAATTGATTATTACGATTAAAAAAGAGCATGAGGTTAGTTTAATCTTTATTAGGAGTGATAATGAAAGAGAATTCAAGGATGAACTATTTGATGATTTTTATGAAAAAAATGGAGTGTTTCATACATTTGCTTTACTTAGAAGCTCTCAACAAAATGGTGTAATTGAGAGAAAGAATAGAACCTTGCTAGATGTCACAAGATGTATTCTTAATTACTATAGATTTTCCATGCTTTTTAGGTTGAGGTAGTTAATACTACCTCTTATTTTTTTAATACAATAACATATAGACCTTTGTTAAGTATTTTATCTTTTTAATTACTTTATGATAAGTAGCCCAATGTATCCCACTTTCCTAGGTTTGGATGCAAATGTTTTATTTTAAATAATGAAAAAGGGATTTAGATAAGTTTGATAAACAAATCTTTTTAGAATACTCACCTATTAGTAGAGCTTCTAGGGTATACACCAAGAGAATATTAGTTGTAAAAGAGATAATCCATGCTAACTTTGACAAATCTCTTATTAAACTATCTAGTAATCATCATCAAGATGATTATCTTGATGAATTAAAATATTTCAGTCTTAGAGAAAAAAATTGGAGGATGTAATTAAAGAAAATGAACAAAGAAAAGGAAAAAGTAATATTGACAAGCAACATTCTAAGGATCATTCTAGTGAGTCGATCATAGGAGATGTAATGAGAAAGTTACGACTCGAAGCTCTTTTAATCATGCTTTATATCTAATTTTGAACCAATGTTTATAAACAATTTGTTTGAAGATGAGTCCTAGATTGTTGCAATAAATAAATAGTTGGTATAATTGAATAGAAATCAAGTTTGGGATCTTAAACCTAAGCCAAATGATAAAATAATTATTGATACAAAATAGGTGTTTAAAAATAATCTAGATGACAATGGCAAAATTATTAAGAATAAAACAAGATTAGTAACCAAAGATTATTATCAAGTTGAAGGAGTATATAAGGATGAGACACTTGCTCATGTAGCTATAAATGTAATAAATAGGATTTTAGTTACTTATACATGTCATAATGGATTAAGATTATACAAGATAGATATTAAAAGTGCACTTTTAACTAGATATATAAATTAAAAATTATATGTTGAATAGCCCTTAAGATTTTAGAGGCATGATATGTTAAATCATGTTTACAAGCATAAGAAGGAACTTTAAGGTTTGAAGCAAGCTCCAAGACCTTGGTATGAAAGATAATGCATTTTTATTATATCAAATAGTTTTCATAGAAGCAAGATAGATAGCACTTTATTTATTAAAAATTCAATTTAAATTAATTAATATGTCAAATTTATGTGCACAATATAATATTTTGAGCTTCCAATAAAGAGATGTGCATGACATTTGCTAATTTAATAGAACATAAATTTGAAATGAGTATGGTGGGATAGTTAACCTTCTTCTTAAGACTTTAGGTCAAGTAAATAAGTGAAGAAATTTTTATTTTTTGAACAATGTATTTGATGGAGTTGCTAAAGAAATTTTGCTACTAGAACATGAATCAAAGAAAGTCTCCCATTAGTAGAAGCAATATCATAGATAAAGTTGAAGTTGAAAAGCCTATTGCTATAAAATTTTTTAAAGAAATGATTGGATCATTATTGTATCTTACTACAAGTACTCTTAATATTGTATTTAATGTTGACTTGTGTGTGAAGTTTTAATGTAGTCCAATGGAATCACACCAATAAGTAGTCAAACATATTTTTAAAAATATTATAAGTAGTATGACTCTAGGCTTATGGTACCCTAGATATGAGTCTATATTTCATCACCTTCATAGATGTTAACTTTGTTGGTTGTAAGATTGATAAAAATAGCATCTCTAATATGTGATAATTTATTGATGGTTCACTAATTTCTTGGGCTAGTAAAAAATAAAATAGTGTGACACTATCTATAATAAAGGTCAAGTATATTATTATAGGTTATTATGTTACTCAAGTTTTAAGGATTAATACCAACTTTTAGATTATATATTAAAATTTATAGAAATCTTAATATTCTATGATAATTCAAGTGCAAATGTTTTATCTAAAGATTCTATTTAATAATAAAGAACAAAACAAATAGAGTTAAGATATAATTTTATTAAAAAAAAGTGTAAAAAAAGTGATTTAATTTTTATTTATTTTATCCTTTACCCAATTAATTGATATCTTTACTAAGCCGTTAGCTAACAAAGTCTTCCATAGACTTTGATTGAGTTTTGGTGTAATTAACCATTTGAACGATTACAAAAAGGGGAGAAACTTACTGGTAGAATTTAGGAAAAGTTTAAGCTAAACTTTAGAGGGACTATAACTATCAAATAGGGCAAGTTAAAATATTGAGTATTATATAACTTTGTTTGTTTATTAAAAATATATTTTTTTTACTATCTGTTTAACAATAACATAGGTTTTATAATCCTCAAGTAGAAGATTGTTGTATCATTCGATGTAATGATCACAAAACCAAGCAAAATTTATTAATTACATATTGAGCATAGTATTGTTTTAGTTAAATCTCATGTTATATTATAACAATTTAGGTTTGTTGATGCAAGGACTATAGCAATTGTGTGCATCTACATGTGTGTGTTTATATGTGCATGTAAGATGCTATAATGTAACATTACATTCTACATTAATGTGAGAGTGTGTTTGTTTATGCATGCATGCATGTGTGTACATGTGTATTTGTTCTTACATGAGATTACATGCATGCATGAATATTAGTTTGTGTGGGTGTGCTTGTGTGTTCATGTCTATTTTTGTGTGCATATGTGTAAGTGTGCATGTGTGTATCCACAAAAGTCTATACATGTGTGTGTGTGTTGTGTATGTGGGCATGTGTCTATGTATGTGTATGTGTATGTGTATGTGTATGTGTATGTATGTGTGTGTGCATATTCATGCACAGGTGTGTATGTGTGGTTGTGTTTTTGTGTATCAGTGCATGCAAATGTGTGTCCATGTGTGAACACATCTGTACATACTTGTAGGTGTGTGTCTGTGTGAGCCTACACGTGTGTGTGTGTGTGTATACATATGTTTGATGTGTGTCTATGCTTTCATGTGTGTATGTGTGCATAGGTGTGTACTTGTGCATGTGCATACTTATTCAAGTGTTTATGTGTCATTACATGTTTATATGTTATGTGCTTATGAGTATGTGTGCATGTGCATTAGTGTGAGTGCACATCTGGATACATGCAAATGTATGTGCATATATGTATGTGTGTATCTCTTTCTATGCATTACTGTGTGTGTGGATGCAACATCCATATACATACATGTTTGTGTGTACACAGTATATGTGTGTGTGTGCATGTGCATTGTTTCTCATATGTCTTTGTGTGCTTGTGCATGAATTTGTTTGTGTATGCATTTGGGTGTGTGTGTGTTTGTGAGTTTATGCATCTACATGTACGTGTGTATATTTGGGAGCAAATGAGTGTGTTGGTGCATGTGTGTGTGTAGCTGTATATTTACATGTATGAATGCATGTTGATGTTGTGTCACAAAGTATATGCATGCTTGCATGCACATGTGCATGTGTTTGTCTGTGGGGAGGGGGGATTGGTGTGTGTTCATGTATATCAATGTGTGTGTGTGTGTACATGTGTGTTTGTGACAGACTATGTGTGTAGGTGTACATGTCTATGTGCATATGTGTGTGCATCTATGTGTGCACATGTGTTTATGTGTGTAGTGTTCACTTGCGTGTTTGCATGTGCTTGTCTGTTAGTGTAAAGTAGGTGCTTCTATGCATGTGCATGTGAATGTGTGTGCATGTGCATTTTTTTGCATGTTTGTGTGCACATGCTTGCATGTGCATTTGTTTGTGTGACTGTGTATGTGCGCATGTAAGATCGTGTGTGCATGCTTGTGTTCTTGTGTGCATGTGTGTATGTGTGTGTGTGTGTGTATTTGTACATGTGTTTTTGTGTGTGTATGTGCATGTGTATGTCCATATATATATGTGTGCATGTGTGTATGTGTTCATGTGTACATATGTGTATACATGTGTACATGCATGAGTGTGTGCATACGTGTGTGTGTGAGTGCATGTGTTCATGTTTGTGGGGATACTGTGAGATGGTGGGTGTCGTTGTGTGTGTATGCATAGGAGTGTGCATATTTGTGCATGTGTATGTTTGGGTTTGTGTGTGTTCATGTGTGCATGTGTGTTTGTGCATATATGTGTGCATGTCTATGTGTGTAGGTGTACATGTAGGTGTGTATAAGCATTAGTGCATGTCTCTATCTATGTGTGTGTGTACATTCTTGTGTACATGCATGTGTATATGTATATTTGTGTGTTCATGGATCTTTGTGTTTATGTATATGTTTTTGTGCTTGTAAGCATGTTTGTATGTGTGTGTGTTTTTGCATTTTTGTGTGTGTTTATTCATGCAGTATGTGTTCATTTATTTGGGTGCATGTGCATGTGTTTGCATTTATGTGTGTATTTGCATTTTTATATTTGTGCATGTGTATGACTATGTGTCTATGTGTGTTAGCTTGTGTTTGTGTGTGTACATGTCGGTGTGTGTGTGTGTGGGCATGTGTGTGAATGTATGTAAACATACTTGTACATGTGTATGTGTTTGTGAGCATGAATGTGTGCATGTGTGTGTGTGTGCATGTTCTTATCAGTTTGTGTACATGCATGTGTGTCTATTCATGTGTATATGAATATGTGTATGTATTTATGTGTGTGTGTGTGTTCATTTTTATGTGCATGTGCATGTGCATGTGTATACTTATGAATATGCATGTGTACATGTACATCTATAAGTCCATGCATGTGTATATGGGTGTGTGCACATGTGCTTGTGCATTTGAGTGTGTGCATGTGGGTACATGCATTTGTGTGCATATTTGTATGCATGTGTGTATGGGTTTATGTGGGTGTGTGTGTGTGCATATGTGTTTGTGTGAGTGCATGCATACTTGTGTGTATGTGTAGATGTACATGTGCATACTTTTGCATGTGTGTGTGTTTGTGCTTGAGTGGTTACATTTGTGTTTGTGCATCCATGGGTGTCAGTGTGTGTGGTTGTGTGAGTAAGACTATGTATACATGTGCATATTAATGTGTGTTTGTGTATGAGCATGTGTGTCAGTGTGTGTGCATTTGAGTATGTGCATGTGTGTCTATGAGCATGTGTGTTTACATATATGTCTGAGAGCACATTTGTGTGTTTGTGTGTGTGTGCATGCCTACATGCATTTATGTGTTTTTGTGAGTGTGTGTATGTGTGCTTGTGTGCAAATGTGTGAATGCGTGTGTTGGGCATGCATATATATACATGTGCATCAATGTGTGTATGTGCATGTACATTTAGTTATGTACAAGCATGTGTTTGTGTGTTTGTGTGTCCATGTGTACATTTGTGCTTAAGTGTGTGTATGTATTTGTGTACTTTTGTATATGCACATATTTTAATATGCATGTGAGTGTGTTTGTTTGGCTATGCACATGCATCTGTGTGTTTGCTTGTGTTAGCATTTGGGTATATGTGTGTTCATTGTACATGTGTGTGTGTGTGTGCATGCATTAGTTTATGTGCATGTGTGTGTGGGTTGGAGTGTGTTTGGGTGTGGTTGTGGATGCATATTTGTGTAGGTGTATGCATGTATTGGTGTGTGCATGTGTTTTTGTGGATACCACATGTGTGTGTGTTCATGTGTTTAAGTGAATGTGGCCATGCACATGTGTGTGTGTGTATGCTTATCAGCATGTGTCTGCATTTGTGTCTATTCACATGCACACACTTATGTGTGTATTTATTTGTTTATTTATGCATGTGTTATGTGTGTGTGTGTCTATTGTGTGTGTGTGTGTATGAGCCTGCGTGTGCAAACGTGTGAGTGTGCATTTGTGTGGGCACTAGTGCACACTTCTGTGTGCATGTGTATGTGTGTTTATGTGTGTTCGTGTATTTGTGCTTGTTTAAGTGTGCACATATTTTTGTGCATGTGTGCTTATGTGCATGTGTGAGTGCATGTGTGAAAGTGTGTGTGTATGTGTGTATAGATACAGGCATGCATGTGTGTGCATGTGTGTTTTGTGTCCCTATATTTGTGCTTGTGTGAGTGTGCATGCATGCACTTGTGTATATGACTGTGTGTGCATGTTTGTTCCTATGTGTGCAAGTGCACGTGGGTGTGTGCATATGTGAATGTGTGTGTGCAAATGTGTGCATGTATTTGTATGCTTGTTCATGCACACATGTGAATCTATGTCTATGTGCATGTGTTTGTGTGCAGTCATTTATGCATTCACGTGTATGTGTGTGCATGCATGCTTGTGTGTTTGTGAATGGGTGTTTATATGCATGTGAGTATGTGGTTAGGTGAGTGTGTGTTCCTATGAGTGTGTGCGTGCATGTGCGTATGAGCATATGTGTGTGTGTCTACATAGGCATGTGTGTGTTTCTACCTTTGTGCATTTGTGTATTCATGTCTGTGTGTGTGTGGGTGGCATGCATGTGTGTACATGTGTTGGTAAGTGTACTTGTATTGGTGTTCATGTGCTTGCATGCATGTGTGTAAGCATGTGTGTGTGCATTAGTGTCTACATGTTGGTGCATGTATGCATGCATGTCTATGTGTCCATATGTGTGTGTATATGAGTATGTGCATGCATGTGTGTGCAAGTTGTATGCTTGTACATGCACGTCTTTCGACATGTGTGTAGGCATAAATGCATACATGTGGAAATGAGTGCAAGTGTGTGTGCAAACATGTGGGCATCTACATGTGTGAATATGTGTATGTGTGTGTGCATGTGTATGCATTCATGGGTGTGTGTATGCATGTGCATATGTATTCATGTGCATGTGCATGTGCTCTTATGTGTGTGTGGGTGTGCATGTGCATGTCTGTGCTTATAGGTGTGTGCATTCACGCAAGTGTCTATGTGTGCTTATGCATGCACCTATGTGTGTGGGTGCCTATGTGTACATGCTCAAGAGTGTATGTTTGTCTCCATGCATATGTGTGTGTGTGTGTGTGCATGTCTGTTTGCATGTTTGTTTGTGCATGCAAGCAAAGGCACATGTGTAGGTGCTTGTGTGCAAGCATACTTGTGTGTCTATGTGCATGTGTGCCTGGTTGAGCATGTGTTTGTCTTTGTGCACATGTGCATGTGTTTGTGCACATGTCAATGTCTGGGTGCACATGCACATGTGTGTGTACATGAATGATTGTGTATGTGTAGATGTAGGCAAGTGTGTGTACTTATCTGTGTGCATGTGCATGTGCATGTGAGTGTGTGCATGCTTATGTTTGTGTGGGGTGTGCATGTGGGTGTATGTGTATGTGTTTGTACTTTTTTTTATGTGTGTGCACATTTTTGTTCATGTGTGGGTGTTTGTGTGTGCTTGTATGTGTGCTTGCATGAATGAATGCATGTGCATGCTCATTTGTGAGTGTGGGGGTGTGTTTGCAAGTATATGTGCATGTATACATGCGTGTATTCATATGTGTATACATGTGTGTGCATGTGTACACATGTGAGTTTGCATGTGAGCATGATTGTACATGTGTGCATACATGTAAACATTTTTCTATATGTGCATGTGTTTGTGCATATGTGTATGCATGCATGTGTGGATGTGCATAAGTCATATTCTTTGTATGGAAGCACACATGCACATATGTGCGTGTGTGTGTGTATGTATGTATTTGTCTTCTTTGCATGTGGGCATCCATGAATGTCTTTGTGTTTTTGTGCATGTGTGTGGGTGCATGTGTGTTTGTATGTGTGCATTTGTGTGCATGTGTTTATGTTTATGTGTGCATATTTGTGCATGTATGTGCTTAAGTGTTTTTGCTTGTGTGTGCATGTATGTGTTTTTGTTTATGTATATAAGTATTTTTGGGGTGTACATGTGTGTGCATGCATAAGTGCTTATTTATGTGTGTTTGTGTATGTGTGTCCTTGTGTTTGTCCTTGTGTGTGTGCCTATTCGTATGAGTGTATGTGCATGAGCATAGATGTGTGTGCCCCTATGTTTTTTTAACTATATGTTATGGTGCTTGTGTGTGTGTATGCATGTGTTGGTGCATGTGTCTACGTGGCTATGCTTGTGCAAGTATTTGTGTGTGAGTGATATATTTTTGTTTGTGTGTAAATATTTGTGAAAGTGTGTGTGCGTATGAGCATGTGTGCATGTGTGTACTTGCATGTGTTTAATTGTGGGTGCATGCATGCATACATGCTTGTGTTGTGTGTGCATGTGTATGCACGTGCATGTATGCGTATTTGCATGTATGTGCATGTGCATGTGTGTGCATGCAGCTGTGCATATGCATGTGCTTTTGTATGTGCTAACATGTGTGTGCACATATGTGCATGTGCATTTGTGTGCATATATGTTTGCATATGTGTACATGTCTACATTTGTTTATATTTGTGTGTGTGTTCATGTGTGTATATTTGTGCATGTATTTGTATATATGCATGTGTGAGTGCATATGCATGTATTTATGTGCATGTGTGTGTGGGTTGTGTGGTTGTACATGTGTGTATACTTATGTTTTTTTGTTCTATATGTGTTTATGGGTGTATGGATGTTTGCATGCATTCGAGCATGTGTGCATACATGGATGCATGTGGACATGCATGCATGTGCTTACATACATGATTGTGTGTGTGTGTATGCGTGGTTGTGTGTGTCCACGTGTGCATGTATGTGTGTGCATGTGTATGTGTGTGTTGGATTTGTATTTGAGTGTGTGCACATACGTAAGTGTGCATGTGTGCACATGTGTGCTCTTTGAGTTGGCGTGTGCATGCGTGAGTATGTGTGTATGCATGTGTATGTGTTTGAGTGTGTGTTCATATGTGCATAGTTTTGCATTTGTGTTTTATGTGTAGGTGTGTATGTGTATGCATGTATGTGCATATATGTGCATGTGCTTGTGGTTGCAAATGCATGTCAATATGTTTGCATGTGTATACTATGTATGTGTGTGTGTGTGTTTGTAAGTTTTCATTTGTGTGAGTGTGTATGTGTTGTCTGCAAGTGCAAAAGGGTATGCATGTGTGTGTGTGCATGTGTTTGTCTGTACATGAGTGTATGTGTGTGTGGATGTGCATGTGTCTCTGTAGGTGTGTGCATGTGTCTCTATAGGTGTAGTGCTTTGCATCTAACATTCATTGGGCTTTCCCTCTATGGGAGCCAGCATCCGTGGTTTTGTACAATAAACCCGTCGAGCTGAAGAAGACTAATGGTAGGTGGTCCCACAGAGCTTTTTGAGAAAGGTGGCCTAGTGTGTAAGCACAGCAATGAACCATGGCGAACCCTTAGATGACCCATCCCAAATTAGAGGGGAGATCCTAAGTAGTGGTGACCCTTTGACTATTCCACGGATTTATACATGTACCGAATGTTCATACAGGAAAGCAAACTCCTGCATCTACAACCAGAGGGTTGCACCAATAAATCCTTTCTTTCTTTTCCACTCCATGTGGTGTAGACACACCTATGTGGTTGACAGGTGATAGTTACAAGAATGACGAGAAAGTGAATAGTGCCCGATGACATTCTGGGATGAATGCTGACCCATTAGATAGGGATAATCATTCCAGTCGTAGGGCAGGTGGTGAGACTAGCTTGAGCTTAGGGAAGCCCTATGAGTCACTGAAATGACCACAAGAGGTGCACCCTAAGCCCAGCTTCTTGGAGCTACTATTGCGATGCAATGACTGCTGACCCTGACGACTATAAGCAAGAGGGTTGGGCTACTTACCTTCATAACATAGAAAGGTGATTGTGCCTAGATTAGATGTTCACCTTTTTTTAGAATAGAAGGAGAAGAAGGTCAAGGGAGTTTTGATATTCTTTCATGAATGTTTGGCTTATTCTTCTTCCTATTCTACTTCAACACAGAAGAAGATTATGACAAAGTGCTAGAAGGAGCCTTTGAAGGTATACTAGAGGAGGCCCCTAGTATAGTCTGGAATGTTGGTTTCCTGAAAAGAGATTGAGGCTATGGGAGTTTGTGGAGTTGGGGGGCTACTCCCCATGGACCAATGATAAAAAGAGAAAGAAGAGTGCATTAGTTTGATGACTAATGAGTGACTGCACTTTAGGAAGCTTTTGAGTGCATGATGAGGTTGAATGGTTTTTCATGTTTCTATTTCAAACAACTAAGTGTGAAACTATGCCATTCTATTACTGGTCAATAGGAACTAGGATTAACTCTTGTAGCTAAAGCAAAGGAAGGGGACCTTTATTTGTTAGTGGTGACTTTTTGATTGATTTGATTTAGTTCCCAACGATTGCTAAGGCATACTCTTTTGACACTTTCTTGACTAATGAGAAGGCAGGTCATTATTTGGAGTAGTTTCCGTAATCATAGAGAGGTAGGAAGATACACTAAAAACTCAGATGTGGAGGCCTTCTCGATCCTTATTTCAAGTGGAGCCATACTCACACAAGTTTCATAGTTGGCGAATATGATGGAAAAAATTTGCTTAGGCTTTCTTATTCTATAGTCTTTTTTGGACATTAGTTTAGCTCTTTCTTGAACCAGGGTAATCGCTCGATAATGCGTCAGTGCAGTCATTTAGCTTTTCACACTTTCACTTTCTTACCTAGAAGAACTAATTTCAAAAAGAGCATGACTTTCTGAGAACTCACCATGGAAACTCATATTTATAGCATGTGCTTGCTTGACTAGCATCATACCTTGCTTTGTCGTTAGCTTATTGAGGGAAAGATGATTTCAAATCAAGAAGTGAGAACACTCTGACCTTAAACATTGCCTTCACACTAGCAGCCTTCTTATCTGCTTTCAGACTGGCAACCAGGTTGATAGCAAGCAAGAAAGAAATTCCCACTATGTGACTTTCTTTGGAATCCACAATTTCCTCCTTGGTCAAGAAGGTATCAAAAGAGTGACTCTTGCGGGGAATCCCCTCTTATCCTTAAACCCAATCTGAGTTTTTTAATTTTGGCCTGCTCGCCTACCACGATTGAATGAGAATGGATAAGAAGGTTGTGGTTTTAATGCGATCGGGTGGAGATGGAGATATTCTATTATGAAGCGTGTGGATACAAGCCTTCACTTTGGTCTTGGAATGAAAATTCCAAATCAGCTTTGTCTATGAACAAGGAAGCTATAAGCAATGTAATTATGTATCACATGAAGAGTTCAATCCTTGCTCAGGATGAACACTGATGACATGCTTCAAACAAAGTCGAGTAGGAAGAGGTGTTTCCAGTGGCAAACGGGTGAGTCACATGCATGAACCTACCCTTGGGAGGGGAACAACAACTGCAAGTGGTTGCTAATACCCTATAGGCTGAGGAGTAAAAGGAGGAATCTGCCAAAGGAGGGGATCGCATCTGATGAACTAGTTGGTGGGGTAATTGCTTACTAAGGCAATGATCAATAGTTGATCTGAGAAGATGATCAACCACATTGAGATTGAGACATGGCCCAGACTCTTATGGGAGGTAGCAATGGGGAATTTTCCATAATTGGTAGAAGCCTGAGGGAGCAATGCTGCATGAAGGAAGAAGGCCCACAGGTCATGAACTTCTTTTCTCAAAGAAGGAGCAAAGACAGTACCTAAGGAATAAGCATCAACTAACTCTATGCCAGTAGTCATGGTAAGATAGAGGATGAAAGCATTATTAAGAATGATTGGGCATAAAGCATATTTAGATGGCTTTTCAAGTCATCCATAAAATCAAAAGGATCCACCTTGGATAGCTGGTGGAAACTATCAAGCTGGAGTATGATAGGGACAGAGGAAATTTTTATTGGAGCAATGAAATGTGTAGATATCATAGAGAAAACCAATGACAAAACCACTCGTTTGAGCCGACATTGGTACTGAGAGATAAAAGTTAGGGGAGCAAATGGGATTAGAGACCCCAATTGTCCTAGCCTTAAATGACGGATGCTAGGCATTTGCATATTGACCCATGCAGTGTTGTAGCTAATGCATTTAGCATCCCACCTAGGGAGTATGGTTGCAAGAATGAAATTAAAAGGAATTGATGGGGGCCCACACAAGCAGCGGAGCATGTGTTTTAATTCGACGCTAAGCGAAGAACCTTGCCAAGGCTTGAAATGTCATGAATCCTCTTTATTAAAAGAGGGGTGCCTTCGAGAATGTGTGTACAAGTGGTGCATGGCTATCATCATCTCATGCCATAAGGTGCTGGGTTGAATCTTGAAATGAGTGCAACCCTCGTGTTTTGTTGCCACCATTGAGTTTTGAACCCTTAATAGACTGTCAATGATAAGCTGGAGGAAAGTGAGAATGATGTCAAGTAATCATGCCCCTAATGCCCTGGGTGGCACATGTGCTACAAGGGGGGACAAAGGGTTGCAATCCCTCGAGGGTGTGCTAACTCCAAAACCCATCCCCAGATCGAATTATAGGCTACAACTCGCCTGCATGAAGCTAGAATTGCTAGGAATTGTCTATAAACCATACGGTGGTAAATTCATTCTTGGACCTTGTACACAATGCCAGTCGCACTATGGGAGCTGGCCATGTCCAAAGTCGTTACCATAACCATAAGGAAGAAGGGGGATGTCGAAGTCAGGGCTAGTGTTTGGAGTGAAGTCGTAACTAAGTAGCCGTACAGGAAGGTGTGGCTAGATCACCTCCTTTTTGGGGAGAGCTAATGCTTATCCTTGTTGGAAATTTTTGTTTGACACTGCTTCACACCCAAAAAAAAGTGAGCTACATCTAAGCTAAGCTTGGATATGGAAATATTCTTTCATTGCTAGATAATGAAGTAAGACCAAGCTCATGAGCTTCTTATCTTATGTCATAAGAAGTTGATAGGTTTTGTACATCCCCATGGCCCTCCCATGTGGCGAAATGGGAATGTACAAAAGGAAAGAGGGGGATAGGGTTTCGGGTATCTCTCAGTTTTGGCATAGTAGGCAAGGACCACACGATGGGCTATTAGCTCAGTAGGAGAGCACACCGCTAAGAATTGTGTCATTGCCTCTAGGCTGTGAGGGCTCTCAGCTACATGGGTAGTTCAATGTGCCCATCGACACCTAGCCCGTAGATGTGGATCGTCCAAGGTGCATGAGAATGGTGTACTCCTCTTGTTCGAATCAGAGTTTGAAATAACACTTCTCATCAGTAAGATAGATGGAGTGATTCAAGTGAGATGCAAGGGAGATCGGACTTTCTTTTCTAATCACTTGTGGGATTTGGGTAGTTCGAGAGGACACCATTACTACTTTCTCTCTTCTCAAGAATCCTTATGCCGCTAATCAATGTATGGATATCTATCTCTTGAGCATAGGTTGAGGTTTAGCCTCAATGGTAAAATGTAGCACCTAACAACTCATCTTCACAAACCAAGAACTACGAGATCATGCCTTACATTTTCGGGTGACGAAGGGATTGTACCATGAAAGGCTTTTTTCGTGCTTTTATCAGAGGTCTTAAGAAAGCAAAACTCTATAGGATTTTTTAAATCCTCCCTTCCTAAAAGGAAAAATGTTAAATTCTTTTTCCTCTCCATAGAGACTCAGAGATTGGATCTATCCATAACATAAGAAGAATTCTTAGTATAAATACTTTGTGATTTTCTTGACTCCCTTTGGTAGGTCTTGATCTGTACAATGAGACATGTCATCTATTTTGCTTTATCTATCTATTGCTATTGACTCGAAATGAGAGTAGGTTTGAAAAAAGATCTGAGAGTGTCTAGGGTTGGGTAGGGAGAGTCCATCCATGAACGCCTTCGTTTTTTGCCATAGGAGTTCTTCCACAAAGACTTGTCATAGTTTGGGAGAAGGGGAACAAGCACACTTGCAGAGCGTAGTAGACTGAACAGTTGTATGCTGTGTTTGGGATGGATGAATTGCTCCTAAAAAAGAATCTATTGATTCTCTCTTAATTTGTTGGATCGTCAACACAATGATTTACTTCACGAACGAGGTCTCATGTTCAAGTCCAGGATGGCCCAGTTATGCTAGGGAAAAGAGGAAAAAGAGGGAAAAGAACAGAAGAAGCTTTTGACTCTTTCTTCCATGCTTGACTCAACTTTGGGGATATAGCTCAATTGGTAGAGCTTCGCTCTTGCAATTGGGTCGTTGAGATTACGGATTGGTTGTCTGATTGTCCAGGAGACAATGACAGTATATTGTACCGAAACCAGTGGCTCACGTTTTCTAACAAAAGGGGAAGAGGACCAAAACATGCCATTTAATGACTCTAGTGAGTAAAAAAAATGGGCCTTCAAGAATGTAGAGTAGGTAGGATTGGCAGTTGGTCAGATCTACTATGGATCGTACATGGACAATAGTTGGAGTCGATGGCTCTCCTAGGTTCCCTCATCTGGGATCCCTAATAAACAGAATCTAGTTGACCTTGTGAATAGCTTGATGCACTATCTCCCTTCAACCCTTTGAGCAAAACGTGCATAAAGGAAGGAAAATCCATAACCCCATCATCTCCGCCCTGTAAGAATGGCAAGATCACCTCGAGGATGCCTTCGACATCCATGGGTCACGGACCGACCATAGACCCTATTCAATAAGTAGAACACATTAGCTATCTGCTCTCTAATTGGGCAGTCAGTGTCAGAGCAGGACAATCACTTGTTCTTCAAATCAGTATTCTGAAGACCAAAGAATCAATAAAAAATGTGGGAGAGCTCATTGTTCTTGGTTCTCCTATAGCTAGAGTGTATGGAACCGCAAGAATCCTTAGACACAGGAATCTTGAGAATGGTATTCTAACTCAGCACCCTTTGAGATTTGGAGAGGAGTTGCTCTTTGGAGAGCACAATATGGAGAAAGTTGTAAGCAGTGTTCAGGAGGGAGTTTTCTTCGATCACTGGCCCCTATGCTAGAATTAGTTAGAGAGGCCTGAGAGGTAGTGGTTTACACTATGGTAAATGTTAGTGGTTCGAGTTTGCTTACCTTCAGCCTGTGAACTTAGTTTGAACTGAGTTGATACTAAGATAGACTGAATTGTTCCAATTCAGTAGTTTAATCTATGATTTCTCATCAATGGACATTGACAAGTTTCTTCCATTTTACAGCACCATAGGATGGCAAATTCACATTAATGGTGAGGTTCAAACGAGAAATGGTTGAAAGTGGATACCTAGGAACACAGAGACGAGGAAGGGCATAGCAAGTGATGAAATGCTTAGGGGAGTTAAAAATTAGCATAGATACAAAAATTCCCAAATAGGTCAAACTTTCAAACTACTACTAAATCCATGGCTAGGCAACAGACAACCTGGCAAACTGAAACATCCTAGTACCCACACAAAGGAAAAGAAAGCAAAAATGATTCCTATAGCAGTGAAGAACGAAATGAAAAGAGCCCAAATCTTGAAAATGTGGTTTTGGGATAGCAAGACAATCATCATGCCTGTTGAAGAATGAGCTGATGTCTCATAGGCAATGGCTTGGTGAAGGGAATCCACCAAAGCCGTAGAGAAAGCAAGTCTTCATAGGGCGATAGTCACTACTTATGTACCCAAACATGGGTGATCTATCCATATGACCAGGATGAAGCTTGGGTGAAAATCAGTGGAGGTTCAAACTGAGTGATGTTGAAGAATAAGTAGATGAGTTTTTGTTAGGGGTGAATGCCACATGAACCTAGCCCCAGATTTGGGTCTAAAACCAGCATTACCACTGGGGTTTGATTTCAATTTCAAAGAAGATATTGATCTTTCCAATCGATATTGAACTTAGAGGGGGAGAGTGGGCTCTTTTTTTTTTTCAGCTCATTAGTCACCATCAAACTACACCCTACATCTATAGTTGGGCCTATGACTGTGCTTTTCCTCTCTCGTTTCAGGAAAATCCCTTGTTCAATCCAATATTTTTGGGCAAGCTTCTTCCATTCCTCATACTTGTAGCAAGCCTTGCGGAGTTCAAGCTGATCTTCCTATGTTCAAGCAAAGTGGACCTCTTTTCAGCTTCTTTAGCTGAACTCTTTCGCACTTTTGATCTATCTGAGAGATGGTTAGCTTTTCTGAAGTACCTGATTATGTATCCCCGACTCGTGAATTCACGAGTTCATTATTAATGAGTTCCACTCTGGGGTTCAGTAGGACACTTCGAAAGAAAGAAGACTATTGTCATGGCTGAGAATTGCTTTGATTGGCCAAGCCTCAAATGAAATGTAGCTCGGGTACTCACTCGATGCTGTATCTGTTAGTCAACCAAGGGTACAAGTAGGGATAGTGGACTACACACAACCTTGCCAATCCTTCATTGACCATTGGAAGATTTAAGCCTAAACATTGTCCTAGGTTTGCCATGCACAACTTGGAGGTATGATTCCATTATCGTGGTAGTGGATCATTTCTATAAGATGGCTCATGTCCTATCGTCAAATATATGAAGAATCTTACATAGCGCCCTACTTATGACGAGATAATGCACTTACACAGACTTCCTACATAATCTTAGATCAAAATACCCCATTTCCAATTTCCAAAAAAACTAAACCAGGCTGAGACCAAGACTTCTTAGAAGCACTCAAACTGGTGAAACTCTGATCAATTGCCGAATGCCACCTAAAGATGAGAACATCCTTTATGAAAGCACAGTACCACATTGTTGGCCGAAATAGAGTTTGCATAATCCTCAAGTAAGAAATGCCTACAAGGGATTCTCTTATGACTCTTGGCTTCAAGGAGACCACTTTAGAGACTCTTTTTGACCTATAACATACTTATCTAGAACCAAATTTGGAGTCATATTTAACATACACCATGGATTTCATAATCTAACTTCTTTCTGAAGATGAATATTATCTATTCAATTATAGAAATCTCTTCTTTTGTAGACCCACATAGTCTAGTTCCCAAGAGGGGGCCCCGTGTTGATGGAATTCATACTAAACTCCAAAAGAAACATCTACATCCCATCATTATGCTTTCAGTTCTTTCCATGTTCCTCTTCTGACTTGAGGCTGTGCTTTCATTCACGAAGCCAACCCCATGGGAAGGTGCATGTGAGGGAGGGAAGAATTGCACATTAGTGTTGGAGGGCAAGTGTTCTGGCATGGAACTTTGTATGAGTCTCTAAGGGCTTTGCCTTCGAATGAAGAAGCTACTACAAATGACAAGCAATATAAAATCAATTCCAATAATGAAAGCCCTTTAGAAAGCAAGCAAGTGAGAAAAGTAGTTAGGGAGGAGAGACCTTACCTTGACTGTAATGGTTTCAGGTTTAGAATCGCACCGAACAATCCATAGCCATACAGAGTAAAAGTGTGCTGGTAGCAAAAAGTATCGGATGCTCTGACTGTCAAAAGTGTTTTCCAGTCGTCGGTGGGGAGGGTAAGAGAGTGAGTCTCTATAGAAGAAGTCAAGATTGAGGTCTAATTGTTCGATATGAATTTGTGTATGAATAATAGAGCAATGGGTCTATATCTTGTCTTCTTATAACTGACCAATTGGACTAAGTCAAGGATGAAATTCAATAAAAGGGGGCCCCCTCTAGGGATTCTTTAGATTGTTTGGAGCACTTCACTCGGCCTTTGCCTTGTTCTATTATGAGATCTAAGGCTTCTTTGTGTGGCTCCTCTTCCCTTCTGCTCTCTTGATTTTTGGCTTCTAAGATTTTGGATAAGACACGTGTTCACCTATAATTAGATGGAAAGATCACAATCCAAACTATGTTTTGCCCCTCAACCCCAAGGATGTAGGTCCAAACTTTGAAGAACAAATTCTTGCCTCTATTTCATATTGATGGTTCCATAAATGAATTAGAATTGAGCTCTTTTCATTGGATGGGAGGAATGGAATGACATATTTCATGGTATTTCTTCAAGTTCAAGGTTCATACTTTGATGAATACTAGCCCTGCTCTTCCCATCTTTCCAGGCAAGGCTGCTACAGACGAGAGAAAGCTTATTCTTCTTGAGCCCATAGCTATAGAGTCCCTTTACACCACTGATTAGTTAGCACTTGAAGATTGTAATTCGATCGAATATGCATGCTCCTCTAAGTGCTTTTCTTTGTATTTGTATATGTATCCGAATTTAGAGTAAGAAAGTTGGCCAAGAGGCGCCCCTTCTACAAATTATTATGATGGAACTTATTGAAGGTTTGAGATTATGGGAGAGCATAATGGACTCTAATGAGACCACCTCATAAGGTGTCAGTTAGTTCATGTCACTCCTTATTAACACAACAAAACAAGGGATGGTGGTCTCATGGTGAGACTGTTCCACAGACGATGAGGTCTCGACTTAGTCCAGATTGTCTATCGCATCATCCACATCATCAACTTAAGCAAGCCTAGCTTGGCATGTAGCTCATCTCTCATCAAATAGTTCTGGGGGTTGTAACTAACTACCAGCTCAGCAAAAAAGTCTCTAGATGGTTAGCCGTTATAACCGTCCACCAGCTCAGCAAGAGGAACTCCACTCTTGATGGTTACAACCACCTACCGCCTTGTCTGTCATGTTGATGCATCTAATGACTAGTTCTATCTTATACATAGTGATCTCATCAGCTAGATGAGGGATCTTTTTAGTCCTCTACACATTGACTCTTAATATGTCCACCCTCTTATCTTAAGCACATGAGGACCTTGGCGAGATAATACTACTGAGGAGAACTGGTCTTAAGGAAGGAACTCTCTAACGAAGCATTGGTTTTATCTTGGCCAAGCAACCAAGGGAACCTAGGTGGGAATAGCAAAATAAAGATAAGGGGAAGAAGTGGGGTATAGAAATTGGTTTACTCATCAAGCTCATGACCTAAAGACTGTAGGTTTAAATCTTGTCCTCACATAATCCCTTGAGATAAATTTTTTGTATCGATCATACTGGACAAGCTCTGAGGGAATAATCGATTTCTTCTTTCCCATG
The DNA here is from genome assembly GCA_023846275.1 of Vanilla planifolia. Taxonomy (NCBI): domain Eukaryota; kingdom Viridiplantae; phylum Streptophyta; class Magnoliopsida; order Asparagales; family Orchidaceae; genus Vanilla; species Vanilla planifolia. The sequence goes on from JAIUJO010000140.1 coordinate 429,596, forward strand.
ATGGGGCAAAATAGGAAAATTCAAATTGCACTTGGAGAGTTGGTTTTGAAATCTAATTCATAAGTGTCAGTGCAATTTTTGTGAGAAAGTTTAATTTCATTTGAATAAAAAAAAAGTGTCAGTATTTGTCGGTTACGTGGTTGGTTGCATGCCAAGGCAATATTGTTTTTTTATTGAGATGGATTGATCTTTACTATCGTGCCTCTTCCTTATACCAGTTGATGTTATGGCTATGTCGAATATGAGTTTGCTCCTTCTTTCTCGCTTCGAGATTCCTATCGGAGGATTATAGAAGAATGATCATGTAGGGTCACTCTTTGAGTTTCCTAGGCTGCTCTGAGGGTTGCCCGAGCACCTGGTATGAGTTAGTCATGGGGACTGGCTCCTGGTTTGACCACTGGGGCCTTTGATGGCTTCCTGCCCCATTCAATGAGTGCCGATGACAATGCGGCCGCTCTGTGGAAGCCTACGATTCTCTTCCCCATCTATACTGTCGATGCCATCGCACCTCAATGATGTTATCATGGACCAGGTAGGTGTACGACCGACCCCTGGTTCCTTTTTCACTAGAGTTATCCAAGGGCTATCAATGACCAATGAGTAGAAAGAAGACTCCCACCACATATTCAGTTCCCCTTTTGTCTTTGATTTGAGAAGTTCCATAGATTGTGCCCTAACCCTGCTTCTTATTATTTGTCTTGTTTGCTTGAAACCTGGCACTGAGTGTGCACCTTGGGAAGACTGAGTTTGGAGAACTTCTCCTTTCTATGGGAAAGGTTTCCAGTATAGATTTTGCATTGTCGAGCTTCAAAGTTGATGATGACCCCAAATCAAGAGTTTGGTCCTACCTTTTCGATTTCATGGAAGTTCCCTAAAGAGGGCCCCTATCCTGGCAAAGATATGAGGGTGTTTTTATACATCAAGATGGATACAAATACTAGTGACCTAAATGAAGCATTTTCTTTCATTACTTCTTTTGACAATCAAAGTTCAAGTACATCTGCATTGGATTCAATCGGATTCAAGCATTGGAAGAGGCACACTTGAGCTTGGAATCTTACTGAAGTGAGCTCTTGAGAAGGTCTTTCTTATTCAAAAATGAGAATCTAGACCATTGCCCGAGATGATCAATTGAGTGGGTCATACTTCAGATTTGGATTATCAATTCCTTAAGCATGTTACGGATTTGAGTTCTTGACTAGTTCACTTGCTTTGACTGTTGGTTGTTCACGTCTTTATGTTTGCTGAGGACTTATCGTTAGTCCTATGTTTTCTAAAAAAGAATCCCAGAGGGGGTTCCAAACCAGATGTCTCCTCGAAAGGGGGGCCCCCTTCTAAGGAAAGATGGGGATCTTTCTTTCTTTTTTAAGAAAGGCGGTGGGAAAGATGTCATTCTTTAAAGCCTAGTTCGCTTTATCTTCGAGCTTTCATTCCACATTTCAATTATTTGTTTTTCAGATTCCTCCTCACAAATATATAAATACAAATGGGAATAACTTAACCACGTGTACAAAATGCCAGTACCATGCAGCTGCTCCTAAGCCAACGTGATACTCCTTGGTCTAATGACCAAGATATTGGCATATACAACATTCGATCAAGAAGAAAGTACCTATAATCACATGAAACCCATTAAAGACAGTTGCTAAGAAAGAGGTAGAACCATGAATACTATCCAAAATAGTGGAGGATGCTCGGTAATATTCCATTCCTTGAAAGCTAGTAAATACTAGAGCCAGTGAAACGGTAGCTACTAAAGCATAAACTGTTCATTTTTCCTTCCCCATGAGCATAGCTATGAGTTCAATTTACAGCAACTCTGGATGAAGGGAGAATAGGAGTATTCAAAAAAGGAATATATTAAGGATCTAAAACCCCAATCCCTTTAAGGGTTGAAATACCTCCAATATCTACTGTAGGTGCCAAAGACGAATTAGAAGAAGCACAAAAAAAAGCAAAAAGGATCATAAACTTTCGCACTACGAATAGAATAGAACAATGTCGAGGTCATAATTGTATAGCTTTTGTATGATGTCCTTCCAACGTGGATTGACATAGAGCATCGTGCCACCATATGAACATGGTATATAGGAGAAAGATTAGGCCCAAACTAAGAAGTGTTACACCCCCTTGAAAAGGGTGCATCTATATCACACTCCCTATGGTTATTGCCAATGCTCTGAGTGAACTCGAAACAGGCCATGGACTTGCATCTGCCAAATGATAAGAATGCCTCATAGTTTCTGTCATGAACTACTTTTCATCGGTTGTCTTTCAATTCCTCTTCACCCCCAACCCCTCTAGTTTAGAAGAAGGGAGCTCAAACTCATTTGTTTTCTATCTGACTGGACAAAGCCATAGGAAGTTAGAGTTCTTTCATTTCATTTATGGAAGTTAGACCCAAAATTTCTTCTCTTCGTGCCTCAACTCTCCCCTTTGGATTAGAGAATCATTAGATTTGGTGGGTTGTTTACCCAACAACATTGATGCTATGAGATGGTCAACTTTTTCATTCATCCTAGCATGCTTTCTTCATTCTGACGTTTTGAAAAAAGAGCTGGAAGAGCCGAGCAAGTATGCATGCATCAGTTGATTCATTCCATCCATAGGGATGCTCTATACCATTGGGTTCTTCAACCAATAATGGTCTTTCACTCTTTGATCACATAAGCTGACTCAATACAAGATGATGGAGCTTCATTCCAAGAAACTCCTACAGTGATCTATTTGAAAAATCAGTGAACACTTTGTTGAGAAGCAAAGGCCTACTCAGTTGATAGTACTAATATAAGTAAAAAAGATCCTAGGTGCCTACCTAAGTAGTAAGTAGTTGAGGCAATGTCTTCTACAGCTCTGCCACCTATGCACAAAACTTCAATGTGATATGCAAGGATTTTGCACTTTTCCAAATAATGGAACTTGAGTATGCACGTGAGATATGAATCATATGGAATAATCGAATAGAAGAACTTCCCAGAAGAGGTAAATAAAGCTTGAATGAGGAATGTGCATTATAGCTGGCACTGACCTGCTTTGTGATATGAACAAAAGATTGGAGGGGAATACCATATTGGGGGGTAGAAAGGTTCTAAGAGAGAATTAATATATAAAATCAATCTACATGAAATGAAAGAACAACTCTTACTTACCCACCCTACGTTACTCTAGCCATTACTACCAAGGCTAAAAGCCTCAAAATGAACCAATCATCATTGGCATAACCATGATAAAGAATAGAGGAGCTTGTTTATGATAAAGCCTATGAAAAACAATGAGCTACTATTGAATCAATCGGATGCACTCACATAGTGAGAAAGGCCCTAAACCACCAAGTCCAAATAAAAAAGAAAGATGACTACCCTCCAAGAAATTGTATGACTTGGAGCAAGTTCTCACATTGCATTACTTGAGAAATCAGGTCACAATAGATATTGTTTAGAAAGAAAGCTAACACTCTTACCTACAAATAATAGAAGTGTGTCAACCTCTTGGAGATTGACTTCTGGAAGTTTATACTTCCATTAGTGTCCTAATAGACTCAATTATATTGAGAGTTTGTCAATGATTTGCTCTTTTAAAAAATATATCGTTAAATCTGTCACTTTGCTTTCCAAAATGAAACTATGAATTACGAGTGGAATTGAAGAAATATTTTTTGTCTTCCTATACACAAGGACAAAGTACACCCAGCTTTTTATCTGATGAAGGAATATGATGATGAGGATTTACTGATTATTGAAGATGCCATAATCAAGATAAGGAAGAACAGCAGCTATGGCTAGACATGTGCTCACCCTACCATCTTTTCTTAAAATACCACAACCCAGGGGTAGACGAAAGGTCCTAGGTGCTATGGCAATCTACCACATGGTTGTTACTGAGAAAGATGAAGGGGAGAGCAAGAGGATGGGAGTTGGGGGTTTAAGGGGGTCGGACCCTTCCACGTCACAAAAGTGGATAAGCTTAAATGATAGAGGAAGCAATTGCAGTCAGGGATTCCATGTTCGATCCTAATGATGACGCTGAAATTGATCTTCATGACCCTGGTAAAGGAATGATTTTAGGAAAAAATGACCTTGTATCGATTGCATAGAAATGTTCAAGAGGTTGGTGGAACCTCTAAGGCCCTCACAAAGAAAAGAGAAAGAGCTCGCTAGGGGGAGCAATTCACTTGGTCTGTACGAACCATTCGTCTATGACCTAGTGACTTAATTTGCAACTCTTGCGACTAGATTTTTGATGAACGACCTCTTATGTCTTTCTCTTGAAACCAGAAAAGTGTTAAAGCTCTCAAGTCTAGATCATGTCAATCAGATTCAAGTTAAAGTCACCCAAAAGGCCCCCTCAAATTTGCGAGGAATGTATGGCAACTAGAGAGTTTTGGGCCACTAACATATTTTTTTAAAGGATGACATACTCTTGGGTTACATGAAACATAAGAGGCTACACTATCTTTCAGGTACATTAGGGAGGCCAACTGACCATGAGTGCATATAGACCCGAGATCAGGGCCCCTATAGGGTAGAGAATGAATGCCTCTTTGTGCTCTAGCTCACTAAGGAATCCCTACTCAATAGTCAATTCAATCACACTAAGTTGACCATACACAGATACAAATGTGGACTCTAAAAGTGGTTAGATTCACCTCAGTGTCAGTTGGCAAACTTGAAGTTTGAAATCATGTGTCATGTGAATGGTAACGACACGTCCTACAATCTACTATTGGGAAGACCTTGGATTCATGAAAATTTTGTTGTTCCATCCACCTTCATTCAATGCTTCAAATATGTTGATAATGACAAAAAAATACAAACAAAATAGTCTTTTCATATCAGAAGCTAGGGTCGAAGCTGACTGTATGGATTCCAAAGTTGACCTTGTCTAACAACTCGAATTTAAAAGGGAAGATTCTCTCGTCTCCCTAGACAATATCCCCTAGCCCTTGGAAACCCTAACACCTATTTGGAAAAGTCTTTCTCCCTCCCCAGTCGGGGGGGGGACAACAAGAGAAGAGTGAGCCCTATATCTATCTTTCCCCTAACTAGGGGCCGAGGACCTAAAGGGGGCCCTAGACCTATAGGAGCCCCCTTTGGGGAACTTCTTCAATTTGATGTGCCATTTCTTTTGATATTAGCACATTTACATTTCGATCTTCCATTCCAATTGAGTTGATGTTCATCAATGGATTAGTTAGCATACTAAATCAATCCCTTTTTTGCCCCACTCTTTCTTTTAATCTATGAGTAGGTCAATCTACTCGAGCTTCATGGGGAAGGGGTCCCCTCTAAGAATGTAACGTTAGCTTGATGGATCCTGATTTGCTCATGAGCTTCGTTGCTTAATCGCTCACAAGCTCATTGGCTTCGTAATTGTAGCTCAGTTTCCTTGAGTTTAGTACTATTACATTAGGCCTATAGTAAAGTCAAGAGTCGATCACGATCAGAGCTCATAGGAGTTCACAAGAGGTCAAGAAAGAGATGCACATTTCGAAGATCTGTAAGCCCTTGTTGGTGAGATGAGATGTAATGGACCCTTTTTTTGGCTAGTGAAGTGAAGAAACCAGAAGGGAAGACGACCATATGGAAGTTAGGGGCTACATGAGGGATGAAACACAATCCAGAGGTGAGGTCGAGATTGCTACGCGCTAAGCTAAGGGAGGTGTTGGAGGAGGAGATTCAAAAGTGAAAAGAGGGGTTGAGTTTGTTTGACAGCTAAAACTATTCTAAGGAGATTCAAGTCAATTGCTTGATTGCTACTATTGCTGGAGAAGAGATTCAAAGAGTTGAGATCACGTGTTCTCCTATTGCTTAAGACATGTAGTTTCGAACCATAAACTCTTTTCAAATGTCCGAGATGAGAATAGAATATCGTCTCATAGAATTGAATCAGCTAAAGTGAAAATATTTGTGAACAAGGTTTTTCCCAACCTACACGAAAGAGACACCACATACCTTTCACTCTATGAGAGAAAAACCGAAGGATGAAGGTAGAGCCAGCCAGAGCAAAGAAAGTCAATTTGAAAAGGAAGTGAGCTAACTCTATTTATTAGGAGAAGAAGTTTACTTACTTGACTTAAGCCTTGCGAGAGGAAGTGATCTATTATGATTAGAAAGATCTCCATCTTATTCCATAGAATAGAGTAATAGAGGTATGTATATACTCTATAGTATAGAATAGAAGGATTCTTGCTTTCCAATTATGTTTTAGAAAAAAGCCATAAAGATCAACCTATATTTTGTTGATTCTTTTTTCTTGGACTTGATCCAATTCCATTGCTATCTCCTCTACTTTCTCTTCAATGACTCTGAAATGAAGAGAAAGCACAAACCTTAGAGGGAGCCTCTGATTCCATTCCATTCAATAGATCGCTATAGAGTGGAGAAGCTGCGACACGAACTTCCTTTCAGAGAGAGTAGACTCCACTTCTATCTTCTGAAAGAGTTCAAGTGTGCACTACTATGAAGACATCAAATAATCAATCAAGCACAAAGTCACCCCAGAGGGGCCCCCTTCAATCTTGTATTGGTCGAGGAGTAGGAACATATCATATGAGCAATCAACAATCATAGATGCATAAAAGAGCATGCAATTTAGTTGCCTTTTGCAATTAGAAAGAAGCAATAAAAATGAATAAGACTGTAGAGTTCTTGAAATATGTAGGCCCTCTCTTCTTCTAAAGGAAGACATTGGAATTCATAAGGAATGGAATTGGATATATATTGTTCCAAAAATCCCATCACTTTTCCATTAGGTCCCTACTTCACCTCGACGGTTATATCATCAATTCCTTTGAAGCATATATGTGATGGATAGAATCAAGTGACTTAGCCATATCCACTGACTTGATTAAAAGAATCTCTTTGCATCTTCAAAGACAAAGAACTATGAGATAACCCACTTCATTCGAAATCCTAATTCCATTGATTGGATAGGAGAGGATAACTTGTTTGATAACTTTCTCCTTCTTAGAGGAACTCTTTCTCTTGAATGGAATTTCCCCTTTGGGGAATAAAGTACTGGAGACCCAAGCGAGACCATTCATCAAAGACTATATTAGAGTGCGCATACAATTTCTTGCTTCTTGTTAATTGCTTCAACAAATCGAATTGATATGATAATAATACAAAAATGAAAGATGCTTCACACATGTGAGTTTTTCATAGACAAATCAATGGAAAGAGCTAGACCTGTGAACTTCACTTCATGAAGTGGTGAAAACACCTTTTCTTCTAGTTGTATCCCAGCCCTAGATCTAAAAAAAGAGCTCATATATGCACTAACATATCTGCCTATGTGCTAATAGTTATTGAATTAACTAGTTAGATTGACTCAATGGGTCAAACACAAAGGGAAGGAGGGATTTATTCATATCCATGACACCTATTGATAGTGGTATAGTAGTGAGTGATTAATCACCCAGTGTATCCTTGTTTAGTACTTCTGATATATTAGGGTGGAACTTTACTTCAGAAGATCATATATAAGTTCCTCAGAGTGGCCCCCCTTTCCTATTCCTAAATGGCCAATCATTGGAGCTAGTGTTTGGTCCAACTTATAGAGTAAATCCAACTTTGGGCATGAACGAGAACCTGGTATTGGTATCAATCGAGCACTCTGTGCTCTACTCAATCACTGAGCTAACACCCTCTTGAACTGAACTCCCTTTGGACTAGTGCAAAGAGTCATTCTAAGGAATGGAAGGAAAGCTTCTTCTGATACCACTCGTACCACTCCCCCTCTTCCTGACTCATCCCTAGCTTTGGCAGTGGAAGTCAGGAATCAAAAATGTCAAAAGAAGGACATCCGATAATGAATTCACTGTCCCAAGAAGGCTACCTCACTTTTTGTGACTTTGATCAATTTGACTATGATTCACATGGGATTCCATGTGCCCCATGCTATTCGGGTCAGAGTGTAAGCTAGTGTTTGACTACTAGACTCTCATCATCTAGCAATTGCTTCGCCTAGCAGCACGACACATGTCTTGCAATCCCATAACCCTATTTTCACGATTTAGGCTGCTCCCATTTTGCTAAAAGGGTTGAAGGGAGATAGTGCATCAAGCTATTCACAAGGGCCAACTTTATTCTCTTTCCTAAGGATCCCAGATGAGGGAGCCTAGGAGAGTTGTCGACTCCAACTATCATCCATGTACGATTCATACTGGATCTCACCAACTACCTATCCTACCTGCTAAACATTCTTGATGGCCCATCTTTTTGTCTCAGTAAAGTCTTTCAGTGGCATGGTTTTGTCCTCTTCCATGTTCCTTAGAAAAAGTGACCCACCAATTCAGGTTCAAGATACTATCATTACCGCTTGGATAATTGGACATCCAACCCATAACTGTAATGACTCAATTGCAAGAGCAGAGCTCTACCAACTAAGTTATATCCCCCCAAGCCAAGTGAAACAAACACGAAAGAGTCAAATGATTCTTCTATTCTTTTCCCTCTGATCCCTCTTTTCCCTTGCACAGTTGGGCCATCATGGACTTCAACCAGAGACTTCGTCTGTAAATAAATCATACTGTTGAGTATCCAATCAATTGGGAGAGAATCAATAAATTCTTTTGGGGGAATGATTCATCATTCCTGAACACAGCATACAAATCTTCATTCTACAACACTCTTCTAATGTGCTTATTCCCCCTTCTCCCTAATCATGTCAGGTCTTTGTGAAAGAACTTTGATGAGGAAAAAAAGAAGGCATTTGAGGAGCTCCCAGAGGGGGTCAAAAAAACCAAGTCTTTATACCAAGCATTCTTCTTATGTTATGGCTAGATCTAATCTCCTGGTCCCTATGGGGAGGAAAAAGAATTTCATGTTTTACCTTTTGGGAAGGGACAATTCAAGAAATCCTATGGATTTTTGCTTTCTTCAGAGCTAAGATAAAAGCATGAAAAAAGGCTTTCGTGGTACAATCCCTTAGTTTCCACAAAATGAAAGGTGTGATCTTGTAGTTCTTGGTCTTTGAAGATGCATTGTTAGGTGCTCCATTTTCTTATTGAGGCTAAACCTTAACATATGCTCAAAAGATAGCTATCCATACACTAATTAGGGGCGTTTGCTTTCTCGAGAAGAGAGTAAGTAGCCATGGAGTCCCCCAAACAGCCCAGATGCTATGACTAAATAGAAAAGAAAGTTCGATCTCCATTGGATCTCACTCAATTCACTCCATTTATCCTATTGAGGAGAAGTTTGATTTCAAAGTTGATTCAAACCAGAGGTGTATGCCATGCTTATGTGCCTTGAATGATCCACATCTATGGGTTAGGAATTGATGGGCACATTGAACTATCCATGCAGCAGAGATCCCTCATAGCCCAGGTGTAATGATGCAATTCTCAGGGGAACACTCCACTGTTGAGCTAATAGCCTGTCGTGTGGGCCTAGCTTGCTATGCCAAATCCGAGATATACCCCAAACCATTTCCCACTCTTTTGTTTTGCACATCCACATGTCACCACATAGAAGAGCCATGCAGATGTACAAAACCTATCAACTTCTTATGACCTAGGATACGAAGCTCATGAGCTTGGTCTTACTTCGCTGTCTAGAAACAAAAGAACAATTCCATATCCAAGCTTAGCTTAGGTGTTGCTCACTTCTTTTTGGGTGTGAAGTAATGTCAAATAGACATACCTAGCAAGCATATGCATTAGCTCTCCCTAAAAAGGAAGTGATCCAGCCTCACCTTCCAGTATGGCTACCTTGTTGCGACTTCACTCCAATCACTAGCTCTACATTGAGCATCCCCCTTTTTCCTTGTTGTTAAGGTAATGACTTTGAACAAAGCCAACTCCCATAGTATGATGGGTGGTGTGTATAAGGCCCAAGAATGAATTCACCACCATATAGCTGATCGACAATTACTAACGATTCTAGCTTCATGTAATAGAGTTGTAGCCTACAATCTAAATTGAGGATGGGTTTTAGAGTTAGCTCACCCTCACAATATTGTGACCATTTTTCCCACCCATATTAGCATATGTGTCACCCAGTGCATCAAGGGAATGATGACTTCACGTCATCCTCAGCTTCCTTTGGCTTATCACTATTTGTCTGTTTAGGGTTCCAAACTCAGTGGTGGCAACGAACCACAAGGGTTGCACTCGTTGTGAGACTAAACCCAATACCTTACGGTACAAACTGATGATGGCCATGCACCAACTATGTCCATATTTCTGAAGGCACCCCTCTCTTTCAAGAAAGAGGATTTGCAACATGTCAAGCCCTGATAAGGTTCTTCGCTTTGCATCGACTTGAACGACATGCTCCACTGCTTGTGTGTGACCCCATCAATTCCTTTGAGTTTCATTCTTATGACAATACTCCCTAGGCCTAATACAAAGTGTGTTAGCTACAGCACTGCACAAGTCAATACACAATTCCTAGTACCCATCATTTACAGCTAGGACTACTGGGGTTTCTAATTCCATTTACTCCCTTAGCTTTCGTCTCTAAGTGTCAGTGTCGGTCCAACAAGGTGCTTTCATTGTTGGTGTTCTTTTTAATCTCTACGCATTTCATCGCTCCACCAAAAATTCCCTCTGCCCCTACCATACTCAAGCTTTATAGTTTCCACCACTTGTCAAGGGTTCAACCCTGGGATTTGACGGAGGACTTAAAAGCCACATACAGATGCTTTACGCCTAATAATTCTTAATAATGCTTGCATCCTCTGCCTTACTGTGGTTGTTGGCACAGAGTTAGCCGATGCTTATTCCTTAGATACCGTCATTGCTTCTTCCCTGATAAAAGAGGTTCACGACCTGTGGGCCTTCTTCCTCCACATGGCATTGCTCCCTCGGGCTTTTTCCCATTACAAAAAATTCCCCACTACTGCCTTCTATAGAAGTCTGGGTCGTGCCTCAGTCCCAATGTGGCCGATCATCTTCTCGAACCGACTACTGATCATCACCTTTATAAGCTATTACCCAACCAACCAGCTAATCAGATGTGAGCCCCTCCACATGCAGATTCCTCCTTTTGCTCCTCAGCCTACGGGGTATTAGCAACCATTTCCAGTTGTTGCTGCCCTCCCAAGGGTAGGTTGTTGGGTGTGACACACTCGTTGACCACTGGAAACACCACTTCCCATCTAACTAGCATGTCGCAAGCATTCATCTTGAGCCAGAATCAAACTCTCCATGACATTCATAGTTACATTAGTTATAGATTCTTTGTTCATAGACAAAGCTGATTCGAAATTTTCATTCCAGCACCAAAGTGAAGGCTTGTATCCATGCACTTCATAACACTATATCATCGTCCCCACCCTATTGTGTCGAGACCACAAGCCTTTTATCTATTCTCGTTTTATCACTGTGGGGAAGAAGCCAAAATAAAAAATAACTTAAGATTGAGTTTGGGGATAATCAAGCTTAAACTGATGACTTCCACCATGTCAAGGTGACACTCTACCACTGAGTTATATCCTTTCTCAGTCTTGTTTAGAAATAGAACTAACTAATCCAATGGCAAAGCATCTAGAAACTCAATGCCACTATTCCTCAACAACTTGGACCCATGCCATCTTTTTGCATTTTTATTTATGGATATCCTATAATGGGCAAAATGGGATTCCATTATCAACTGCTTCTATCAAAAATAGGATGAACTACAGATTCGAGCCATAGCACACGGTTTCTTAAAATATGTACAATTTTTTCGATTGAAACCAAAAGGGTTTTACATGAAGAAGAGTTTTCTCAGCATGCTCTATTTGAGACTAGTAGGAGAAGAACCAACTAAGTATTGTTCAAGATTTGCTCAAAATATGAGGGGAAGCAATACCATGTCAAGATGATATGGATCACTCCTTTAAGGATCCAACTACCATTTTTGGAGGAACACATACAAGAAAAAGGATAACGATAACACCACCATGAACTACTTCACAACTTCATTTTCATTTATTCATTTAGGAATAATTAACAGAGATCAAGTCTAAAATAGTCTAACAAAGTAGAAATAGTATATTCTATATAGCAATAGAAATACATGTTCTGTTGAGAAAAAAATTTTCACTTGCTATCCTCTTTCTTAGCAGGCATAGATAGGCCGATTTATTTGGATCGACATGTCCGCCCAACTCCATTGCATTGCTAGAATCCATATTTTCTATTTGAAGCAGTTGACCCCTTTTCTTCCCTCATGATACAACCCTCTTCCCATGCATCCCCCTTTCTACTCTGTCCACAATGAAAAAATGTAAGACTGGTGCCAACAGTTCATCATGAAATAAAAGACTCACTGAGTAGAGATCACTAACTAATATGAACTCAAAACTCACTATTTTGATAAAAATCATAGAGAAATCTATCTTAATATATATGAATCTATATTGGGACTTTGATGTGGTCCCTTCAGTTGGGAAGTATGGTGGCATTAAAATGCTATGGGTTGGTCACCTTGTTAGAGTCCAACTGGCTACCTCCCTCAGGCAGGTCATTATTGTTAAGGATGGGCATGGGAGATCTACCAAGTCATGCTTCTATGTTTTCTATTCTGATGGCTAATTTCATGTCAGGAGGGAGGTATGGAGTACCCTTCTTTCCCACACTGATGACAGCACTCCCACTTTGGTGGGAGGAGATTTCCACTATATTCTCAGTAAGGAGGAGAAGAGAAAAGGCAAGCCTTTCCTTTGTGGACTGGTCCTACTAACTGGGAATTTGTTGTGTTCATGTTGTAGAGTGATTGCATGATCTACTAGGGGCCCAATTTCACTTGGTGCAACAATAAGGAGGGTTCTACTCGGATGTGGTTCTCGACTATGTAGGGTTCTCATGAACTTTACTGTTCTTATGTCCTTCTTGGAATCAACCATGAGTCATCTTCCTCGTGTTGCTTTTGATTATTGCCAACTTTTTCTCTAAACCTCTCGATTGGATTCAAGCTGTAGGGGTGTCAGACCTGAGGATGTTTGGCTTTCTTTCGTGGTTGCTAGGGAGATTGTGGTGGGTGCTTGGAGCTTTTAGATCGATTCTAATCATTGAATCTTTTCCCTTAGCCACAAGTGTGCCAGAACCTTGCATGCCTTCAGGTGATGGAGTAAGGATATGCTAGCAGATGACTTCTTATCTTCTAGGCTATCAAAGGATAGGAGATTAAATCCACTCCACCAACAGTAAAAGATTGTAGTTTTGTAGATAGAGGCTTGACTTGAACGAACTCCTGGGACTGAAACTTGTGATCTTGAAATAGGCAATCATAGAATTCACACTTTCCATTGCTTAATTGAGCAGAAAAGTGGAATAAGACTTGGTAGATGAGAGAAGATACACCAAGAAGCTCCAATTCTATCTTTCTTCTTTTCTTTGAATCCAATTTTAGTTTTTTAGTAGTCGATTTCGGTTCTTCTTTTTAGTGAATGTAGGAATCAGGGGAGTTAGGTTGATGGAGATTGAGAAGAAAGCCTATGTGGCCATTGAGTGAAAAGGCTTTGAGCCTTTCTTCTTATTCTTCTAAGTCAGATAGGGGGTTCATGGAAAGGAATGAGAGTTTTTTATAAAGTTTGAGAGATACTAAGGACAAAAGGCCATTGACAGATATTTAGTGAGGAGAAGCATTAATGCAAGCCCCAAAGCCCTATTTTATAGCACTGTTCATCAACTCAAGAATGTATTGCCAACTTTACATTAGAACATATCCCCTCAAATAAGAGTGCCTCCCTCTATGCTAAACCGAGAAACTGGACCCCTTGAGCTGAACCAACGAAGCATTCCATTGAATGAAGCCTAGTTCCCTCCTAGAAAGCCACTTTTGGGAGAGGACTCTTGCTCCCTAACTCCTTGAGACCAAGAGATGAGATAGAAGATGCATAAGATGTAGAGAAGACTATGGATGTAGAGTGATCCTCTGTCCTATGTCTAAGAGTAGAGAAGTGACCACCTTCTACTGACAAACACTTATTTCCTTCTTGGCAAGATGTGTGAAATGGAAACTTTCGAAATATCTCTAAAGGTGGATAGTGAAACTACTGGTCTGCTTCTTTGACTTTGTCTTTTTTCAACTACTGTGATGAAGAAGAGCAAAGAAACTTGTCTTCTTGTAGGTCCCAGTAATCAAGACACTAAGGTCCACTCGTCAACTAAAGTCTCACTTTTTTGGATTCACTTAACCTACATTTTGACATTGCTCGAAGGTATAGTATCATAGATTAGAATATTTGATTCTCTGTAGTAGCCATCTAATTAATGAATCTTACAACCATCTGAAGCTAGGGTACAAAAAGCTAGGGTACTTTTAGTCCACCATTCAAAACTTTTTGGCCGTCGAATTAGCTATTATCAATTTCACCTAACAACTCGATCTGCATAATCCTCTAACCCTTAGTACGAATGCCCTTCGAATAAGTCCCAAGGTTCAATTACATGATGACCCACATGTGATATGACCTAGGGTTGGGAAAGACAAAAGGTAGAAAGCAATCCCTTCCAACTACTCAACCCATGGAGTTGAAAAAATAGTGACTTTGGCTAGGTTCTTCTATCAATCTCCCAACCCTGTTGAACTCCTTGTTATGTAAACTAGTCATTGGTTGATCTGATCGAACCTCATGAGAGCCTAGCCGGATTCAGAAGTTTCCAAAAATGATCCCCATAATCCAGTTTAATTCTCTAGAGGGGCCCCCAAGCAATAATCCTCGAACTCATTTTCCCTCTCAATTTTCAATTAAAGTTCCCCTTCTCTTTTTGATGAGGAGAAGGATGAGCGAGTGATAAGATATCATGTATTACATGAATTACTAATCAATTGATTATGGAAGTCACCGTTACTAGGAGCAAAGCCGTATGATGTGAGAGTGCTGTGTAGGATTTATATGAATTCAACGAATACCCCATACCTATGGTGATGAAGTACATTAGCAGATGTCATATATTCTATGGATTCCCCAAGTATACTTTCTTAGGGAGGGTTTAGCCAATGTAGATGCCCTCATAATCAGCATGTTCATCAGTACACTAAAAGAAAGTAAGTTCGACTACTATGTCATGCTACCAGAAGGGACCAACTAATGGGCCGACATGGAGTAAAAAAGAATTTTCCACTGATTCGATGAAGATTACTCTGTGTCCATAGCCTGGTGTGTTCAACAAAATAAACCAAGCGAGTCAGCACGGGGGCCCTCCTTTGGGGTGTTTATTTTTGGGAACTTCTTTACTATACTATAATAGAATCTCAATAATATAAATAGAAGATTCTATTCCTAGAAATAGGTAAATAGAATGAGATTCATGAGTACCATTGTTACCATGTACTCTTCTTTGTTTGTTTGTTTTTTGTTTTGTCAATCTGGTGATTAACGAAAGTAGCTAGCTTTCCACTCTTTGGTCTCATCAAAACTCATCACAGAGGTGGAGGTTAGATCATCAGTAGTCATGAATTTGGACTTGACTCACCTTGTTCGAACCCACGAGGCCAATCTCCACTCGTTAGTAGGGCAACTGACCTATCTTTTTAGAAAAATTGTTGTCTCTCCTAAAGAATCAAAAGCTTACAAAGCTAGTCTTGAGCAATGGTTCCTTTCAGAAATGGCGGGGGAGGATAGCAGATTGGTCCAAGTGAATTTCAAAGAAGGGTATCTTGCATCCAAGCCATCTCCATCCCATGAAAGGGGATGGGTTTCTACATGTTTCCTTCCTATTGAAATAGAACTGAGCTGACTACTCCATTGGTAACAACAAAATAGATGAAAAGAGACTCTCCAAGCTTTAGGCTATTTGGAGGGTTATATATATATTATCATTTTGTTTCACTTCATATCATAAATGCTTGCTCGCATTCATTAGTCCATTGCATCTTAGATTTGGTTCTTACAACTTTGAAGAAAGCTAAAGACTAGTGTCCAGATCGAGAAATCAACTGAGGCCAACAATCAAACCAGTCAACTTCTGGATGTCGTGAGGCTCCTTGTGGGATGGATGCACTAAAGCAATTGTTGTAAGAAAGACTTGCGGCATAACTTATCATCAATGAGAGTGTATCTGGTCTATTGTCATCTGTGTCCTCTACTTTACAATTCGATGATTTGAATCACTACTGATTGTACTTGAAGTGCATTTTGAGTAGCACATAATCTATTTTGTTTCATATGCATGAGCTTACATAGATTGTTTTGTAGTTTCTAAACTTTCAACGGGGGGGGGGGGGCTCCTCTGTGAAACTTCTGAGCTCAGAATTCAGAAATCAAGATTTCCCCTCCTCCTCTTGTAGACTTGAGTCTCTCCTTCCCCTCACTTGATGTTATTTCCTAGCCCAAACCCTAGGCCCCCTATTTTCTTTTGATATCTAGATCATATCTACTTCAGATTGTCTTGCTGTCAATTACTTCTTTAGCGATGTAAAGCCATTAGGTAGTATATTGGCACGGGAACAACTGTCTTGGCATTCGTTCTTCTTTCATCAGTGATTGAGAGTCATAGCTAGTGACAGTGCATAGTAAGAGACTTATTTGCATGCTTAACATCCACTCCTTATAGTGGAGTGCCTCATGGTGCCTTTCACGATGAGAGAAAGCGATACCGAAGATAATAACTCAAGAGCACTCGCTACTCACCCCATTTTCGTTGCATAAATGAGGATGCCAATAATCATAATATGAACTTTCCATCTTTTTTTTGTAGAGGTAGGCTCATGGCGATCTTTAAGTTCATGTTTACCTCTAGGTCTAAGTAGGCAATCCGGTAAAGCTCTTGTGGCTAGCTCTTGGTCTGGGGAAGCAGTTGACAGTAAAAGTGGAATATCCCCAATCATTAGCTCTGGTTCAGCAACTAACTCTCTATCAAATGAGGAAAATGTCGAGCCATACTCAAAAGTCACCCCATGGGGATTGGTGACTTTTTTTTATTCTCATAATAAGAAGGCTTCCAAGCCAAGCAAGCAGTTCTCTCTTGTTTCTTCCTTGTCAAGAGATGTTCCATTCTTTCCATGGGTATGGGGATGTCTCCTAAAAGTAGGGTTCATTTATCAATTATCTATAGAAGGGGGAGACCTCTCGCCATAGATATTTTCAAAAAGCATATTGAACATCCGAGAAAGCCAGAGACTGATGCCTTGCTTCAAGAGTCAACAATTATGATGGAAAGACAGAGAAGGACATTGATATGATTAACTAAAAAAGATTCGATTGGGGATGCATCTCTCAAAGGCAACTTTTTCTGTCTGATTGATGTACCAGATGGTCGAAGATTGAAACACTATTTTTTTGGCCCTCATCCCATTCTTTGCTCTCAAAGGTGGTAGGTGGTAGTAGAGAAAAGACTTTCCTGATTGGCAGGAGTCAAAGACTGATTTTCCATATCTATGTGGTCCATGTCATTTAATATCTAGACCATTAGGGATAGAAAAATCCATTTCATCAGAAGTGGTAGGAATCTAGAACCATTGAACTTCACTGACCTTGACAAAGGTTGAAGGGAAAGGGGCTTGGACTTTCATGCACCAAACAACTTCTATGTAGGTAGCCATCCTTATTGTTAGATCACTTTCACCTTGAAAGCTGTTGTTGGAGATTAACCTATTAAGTCAATATTTTGTTTTTTAATCTTATTTCACTTACTAACATTGAGCAAGAATCATAGTGGAGACTCCCATCTCTGAGTTTCTACCCAATGCTTGTCTATATATCTCCTAGGTCCTATTGTCTATAGTAGACATGCTAGATAAACAATAGGGACTAGTTGTCCCCCTGTAGGCTACTACTTTTTTGACCAAGGCTAGGAGGATCCTCACCCATGTGTCAATCTTGCTGGGTGGTCAATTTGATGAGCTTGGCAACATGACTAACAACATGAAGAGGTTGATCCAACATTGGTATGGTAGGCCCACTATAGTCCATGACACATGCTAAGGAGGAGCTCCAAACAACACGTTGTTTAAAGTCTCATATTGTGTGGAGATTGTGAACATAATTGAGTGACAGCTTATGTTCATAGAGCATGAGCTTGCAGTGGCACGGCTTTGTTTTGAATCATTAGAGGCTAAGAGGATAGCTTCTAGAGAGGACCTTGCTAGCACTGCTACCTCTACATCAAATCTACACATTGTCCTTGCATAATTATAGAGCTATAGTTTTGGCAGTGATTACATTAGGTGTTGGGATATCTTCTCCAAGCTGTGTCATCATCTTATTCGTTTTGAGGTCCATAATGCCAGTAGCCTCTATTTTGTTTGAATAGGATTTGTGTAGGCTTTGATCATTACTAACATATTTGCATATGCTCAAATTTCATCTATGAATTAATACAACACTTTACATGTTTCTACCTGTTTAATTTTTGTGAAGAGTACCTATGAATCCTTACAGTAGTTGAAATGAATATAGTTTTTTGAGGGGCCTCACTAACTTCGAGCTCTTAAAGTAGCCGACAATAGCCTCTTAAAAAAGATTGGTCAGCTAGGAACCTAAAGGTGGTGATGAAACCAGTTTCTTATCATGATGAGATTCGTGTTGCCTGCCCCCAGTCCAGAAATGTTGATGAGTGTTTACTCCCCCAATCTTGAATAGGTCATGTGATCCACTCTTTGCTCTGAGGCTAGGGTTTGGCCCTTATGTCAAGGTAGCAACTAAATCGACTTCATTCCTATATAATGAAATGAGAGAAGCAAGATGGGATTGTCCCCAAACTAGGTAATACCTCTTCCAATATTGAGCATGAATTGGTGTGAGCACATAGTTATGTTTGGGGGACACTTCTTTTCCTTGAGTAGAAGACACCTCCTAATCAGTAAAGGTCCTTCCCACTAATGTTTGAATGTGTTGCATTCGTTGGGTTACATTCAAAAGCCTTATTATGCCTAGCACTAGGTCTTCTAGCCTAAAAAACCATCTATGAATCCTTTGATCAATGGCTTTTGATACACTTGCATGGTAGATTTCAAGCCTTTGTCAAGAACTCAATCATTTCTCCTCTAGAGCATCTAGCTCTTGGAGTCTAAGTTGCATTCTCTGGTCCTCTATAAAGCCTTCCTGAATTGCCACTCTAAGGGTGGTGATTTGGACTTCCAGTGGGAGGACTACTTCTCAACCAATGTCAAGGCATAAGGAGTGGAGCTGGTAGGTGTATGTGTAGTAGTATGGAATGTCCATGGTCATTCAAGAAGCTTGTCATGAAGGTCATTTCTTAGAACAAGTGCAATTGGAATGAGAAGCTTACACAGTGTATTCTTGACTGACAACCTCTTCATGCCAATTAGTCGTAGCATTGTAATGTGTAGAGAAACAATGTTACATCTGAAACTTTCTATGAAGTCAATCTATTTGTTGGTATTTGAATGGTGTTCATTCCATTGTTAGAGATCAGGTGAACAAGGACTTTGAACTGAGAGATTAGATGATTTTAGATCCACATCATTTCCCTTTACTTGTTTTAATGGGTTGGCCTCTAGCAACTTGAAAAAGAATTTGTGGTAGCCAAAATATACACATGCCTCCTTGATGAAGGAGGCTGGATGGGGCCAATCACATCTATGCCCCAAACCTGAAACAAGACATTACCATCAGATGTCAAGGTTCTGATGGCTGTCGAATGAAGTCTACATGTATCGAACAAATGTGGCATCTCTTGGAGAAATCTTTTGACATGGTGGGTCAGTATTACCCATCGCCTCAGTGATGGTAGAACTTGGTCCCTTACTGGTGTGCATCAAGACTCCAAATTAAGCTTCCTCAAAAGCTTCTTTAGATTCTAGCTTTGACAAGGATCCTAGGAGGAATCCATCGAAGGCACTCCAATAGAGAACTCTATTCTCACAAGAGTCTTGTGTAGCCCAACGTCTAATATAGTTTCGAGTAGGCACATTCATTGACAGAATTCTCTACCCTTGTTCAGATATTCAAGCAATTGTTTTTCTCAATCCACTTTTGCAGTCACTTCTAAGGCTTCAGTGCCACACGAGGTTAGCTAACCACAACATTGAATTCCCTTGCCACTATCACTGGTCCTTCACCTCTAGCCTCCTCCCTCAAGATTTCCCACACAACGTTCCTCTTGATAGGCTCCTTGGAAGCATACACCACACAATATTTTATCGGCCTTTCCTCCCCTACCCTTGCCTGCACAACAAGTACTTTTAATGAAATTTTTATAACTTTCAAGTTTAGCAAGCTCCTCCATAGAACCACAATCCCTCCAGACAATCTACTTGATTGTTGCACTACAAACTCCCAGTCCCTACCAAGTAGTAAATCAGCATTGCTTCTACTAAATTTCTCCACCCTGGTTTCATCAAGAGCCACTATTGCAATGCCTCCTCTTCTTACAAACCATTTTATGTAACCCCTTTATTTTTTATCCTTTATTCCCCAAATGTTCCATATAGTGAGCTTCATCATTTTTTTTGTAGTAAAGTATAACAACCTCTACTATCTCCCTTCCAACAAATTGGCAACACTTCCACATGAAGTGTACAACCAATTCCCACTTCGAAAAAAGCATTGGACATAGTTGTTGTAACCACATAACTCCACACTCCATGGCCAACAATTTATAGCACAAATATCTTAGAATTCCAAGGGATTCAGCAATCGCATTCAGATCATACAAACAGCAGCAAGGAAAAAGTTCAGCTAATGTTCTCTCTTTGAACTTCCAATTTTTTTAGAGTGCTCTACAGCATCACATCCACAGCATCCCCTTTCATTCTTGTACTTATCATTGTTTTGAGTCTTCATACAGCAAGCTCCCTACCTCTATATACTCCATCAACACCATTTCAACAACAACAGGTCTTCACAAAACTACAGGCTACCTTCTCATAATTGTATTACACATGATAGGCCACCAAGCACATCTCCAGCCCCTGGTTAGTTGCAAATTAGCTCTTTGTAGAATTCTAGCATGGCTTAAGGGATTCATAATAGCAATAACGTTTCCTCCAATTCTCCATATTCCATCACACTAATAATCCTCTAGTAGCAACTTCACCTCCAGCAATTGGCCCTCCTGCTTTGCCCTTTCCATGACATCCTCAAATCTATTTCTATATTTAGCATAGCTGCATCCTAATGCTTCAACCCCATTCATTTCCTTCTTCCTCACATGCTTCACCCAATCGAAAGAAGAAACAACACTTTGCCAAGTAACTCTGTTAATTTCTAGCAAGTGTCTTATCTTCATTTCCAGCACCCTATTGGATTGCCTCTTTGCCCACTACCCATTTGAAACAAAATGAAGACAAAAGAATACTGATGATAGGTCCAATATTATGAAATTTTTAAAATAGCCACACCTGTGTTATAAAAGCCTTGCAATAATGTAGCAAGGAAGGGTATTACCATAAACTCTCCCCACCAAATCAAATTAATAACACTCCTTGCCTCTACAGCATGTTGAATCTGACATGATAATCTCATCCTGTAGTACGTAATCAAACATCCTAGCAGTAACCTCCTTAAGATCAATATAAGGAGGCCACTCAGTGGTTGTTGTATTTGTTATATTTGAGTTCCTTCCAACTATCAGCACATCTTTGGGTTCTATTGATAATATAATAATGGCCAAAGCTACAAAATTTCTTCTATTGAGGATCAAATAAAAAATAAAAAAAAAACTTTAGAAGTGATTTGGGAAGGGGCATACCCCAGTCACAAGTAAAATCAATTGAACATGCATAATGCATCACCCAATCTATTGGGAAATGTCCTTGCCTATAAATATGC
This sequence comes from Vanilla planifolia, assembly GCA_023846275.1. Classification (NCBI taxonomy): domain Eukaryota; kingdom Viridiplantae; phylum Streptophyta; class Magnoliopsida; order Asparagales; family Orchidaceae; genus Vanilla; species Vanilla planifolia. The sequence continues at coordinate 451,265 of JAIUJO010000140.1, forward strand.
GTTAAATAAAAGTTATCCACGCCTTTGACATACTTGAGAGAGTCTTTAAATCTTCCACCACGTGAAGAGTATCGTAGAAGATTGCCCACCTCTTGAATAGCCATAGTAGAGTCTGTCTGAGTCTCAACAGCATGATACATGAAGAACTTCGACCTAAGCATTTCACAGCCTCCATAATGGCGTGAACCTCCATAGCTATGCTTGATTATGAAATAACCTTCTTTCAAGTAACTAGCAATGGCTTCCCAAGGTGATCTTTAACAGTAATTCACAGCCTCAGCATTGTCTCAAAACATCGCATCACAAATTATTTTGATCCATCTATGTTGGAAGAGTAGCCCGAAATAAAGCTACATTCAACTCAAGTGGGCTATATAGATTCGCGCTAGACATGGATGAAGCCAAGTTATGTTTTTTGATTACAGCCTCTACATCAATTTGAATCTTCCTCAATAAGATACTATTGTTGAATATTTGCTCCTTGTGTTTTTTTAAATTCCTGTTAGTCAAATGTAGTAGAGAGCTATAGCAACTATAGTAGCATGCTTGGTCATGTCCCCACACTTCAATTTGTTCACCTCCAAGGTGCTGTTAAGCTACTATAATGAAAAATTGCTACAGCTTTCATTGCTTCATGGAACGAGAGCTGTAGCCACATCCTTCATGTGCTCCACATTCCAAACCTCTTTCGTCTTCTAGTAATCCTACATGAGATGTTATAAAGCCTTGGCCTGATTATACCCCCAAACACAGTTGCTGCAATCTATCAATCTCCTTTTGAATATCCATTCAACGATAAGAATATAATTTTTCACCAATTTCCAAATGAAAATCCTCACCTTGGTCAGCACTTGAGCTTCCAAATCTAGTTATAATTACTTGTAGAAGCACGTGAACCCCCAAGATTTTCTAAAATTCCAGCTTGCACCATAGTTGAGTAGAACATGGAATTGTTCACCTCCACGAATTCAGTTTGTAATTACAGCAGCTGGTCCATGCTATCATTCTGTGCCTAAGGAAGATGCAACATCCTACCAAGCAATAATTCACTAGCCCAAGCTTTAATACTTCTCACAACCCATTCCCCATGCTCAATAATATATTCACTAACAAATTTTAGCCATCCTACCTTCATGTTGATTTATGTAAGCCACCACTTGATTAAAAGAAACCCTAACCAATAGTCTTTTTAAAAAGAACATCCTTGCCCTCTTCAATTCTCCACAAAAAGTTTGGTACAACTTATGGCATTACCTCGTTTAACCTGCATGCCTACAAAGCTCTCTGTGGAACACCCCCATCTTTTATCCCATCAAGTGTTTACTCCTCATCATGTCCACCAACATACTTTCTTCTCTCTCCAAGAATCTCCTACATTGTATCATAATCAAGGCCTATTGCCAAATACTAAGATCATGGATACCCAAACAACCCTCCTCCTTTGTTAAAGTGACATCGCTCTAGTCTGCATGATGCATTGCATGTCCTTCCTTGGTGCCACTCCATAAGTATCATTTGAACATCTTTTCCAATACATTGATCACTCCCTTTGGCACTACACAATGGCACAAGTGAAAATTAGGGATCACAATCAACATCGAGTTGATCATAATAATCTTGCATATCATGGAAAGAGGTCTGATTCTCCATTTTACAACTTTTTCTTCTACTTTTTGAATGATAAAGTTAAAGTCTCCCTTATTTAGCAACTTTGTCGAAATGGTGTCCCCAAATACTTAAGATTTTTCCTTTGGGTCATATGAACTTTCCTAGCCACCATCTTTCTTCTCTTACCTACCATCTCCTTGCTAAAGTAGACTCTTGAATTTGCAAGGTTTACCTTCTTCCAAGAATATTTCTCATAATCTTACATAATCTGTCTTACAACCTTGGCAATAGCATATGTAGCAAGAGCATATAGAATGACATCATCAGGATATAACAAATGATAAATAATTGGAGAAGTTGGCCAACGTCGAAATTCTATAAATGACATAGCTTCATATTTCCTCATGAGTCAAGTTAGAAATTTAGATGTAATAGTGAACAAATATGATGATAGTGGGCATCTTTGCCTGAGTCCTCTCTTGGTCTTAATCCATGGGATTTTGACCACATTTAGTAAAACCCTAAAACATGATACTGAAAAACATGCATTCACCCAGTCACACTGCATTATTGAGAAGCCTAAGAATGTCATCATATAAACTACAAACTACCATCTAAGCTTGTCATATGCTTGTTCCATATCCCCCTGAGTAATCTCCCAGTACCACTGTATGAACTCTAATGTAACCTCATCCTTTCATAATGCCTTGTTCTTCCTTATTACTCTAATGGCTCTAATGACTTCTTCCTCAATAGGATGCATGGTGAGCATTCCCTCCTATTCCAATCTAATTTATCTATAAGGTTGGTATTACAGTAAAGGATAATCAGCATCAGTATTGCACAAGTTTGACTCAAAATGATTCACCAACAAGTTTTTTATTTTTGTTTGTGGAACTAACCACCTCTCCCTTATCATCCTTCAATTGTAGTATATGCTTATCTCTCCACCTAGAAGTCAAAGTAGCCTAGAAGAAATTAGTATTACTATCCCTCAGTTGAGCTTATTGCATCTTTGTTCTTTGCCACCACCATCTCTCCTCAAGGCACTAACCCTGGGAAAAGAAGAAATGAGTTGTTCGAGTTGGATGTGTTCCTAATAATTATGACCGACCTCAAATTCCTTGAGTTATAGACCACGGATTTCCTTTACAAGTTCACCATTCCTATCAATAGGGTCGTGCATCTTAGTCTTGCTCCACCTGCTCAAAGCAGCTAGGGATCTATAGAATTTTGTGAAAATCCTCTCCATGGGATTCCCTTTTGCCAATTTATTCCACACTTTTTGTACCACTCCACAGTCTGAGGAAATGTGAGCCAAGTACTCTCAAATTGATTTCTTTTTACAGTGGCCATCCCCTAATGAGTCCACAACTCAATAAGTAATGGGCAATGATTTGACTCAATTCTTGACAAATTAGTAACTGTAGTTGTGGGAAAGTCCTGTATTCCCTCAAGATTCATTAGCACTTTCTAGCATTTCCAATATTCGAGCACCACATTCTTTCCCATTGCACCAGTGTAACTATTACCCACATATCCCAAGTTAATCAACTAAAATTCTTGCATGATTTTAGAAAACTCATACCATCCTTCTCCACTTATAAACCCTTCCCTCCTCTCTTCTCCTCTTATGACATAACAACTTTGGAATCCCCCAGCACTATCACAGGTCCCCCACCTCAAGATCTCCCACACAACATTTCTCTTGATAGGCTCTTTAGAAGCATACACCACAACATTTTATCAGCCTTTCCTCTCCTACCCATGCCTACACTACAAGTACTTCAAACAAGAATTTTATAACTTTCAAGTTTAGCCAACTCCTCCACAAAACCACAATGCCTCCAAATAATACAACTAATTGTTGCACTACAAACTCCCATACACTGTCATGTAGGAAATCCACATCACTTCTATTGAATTTCTCCACACTTATTTCAACAAAAGCCACTACTACAATACCCACTGTTCTTACAATCCTCTGTAGGTAACCCCTTAATTTTTTATCTCTTATTCCCCGAATGTTCCATAAACCTAGCTTAAATATTTTTGGTAATAGTAAAGTAAAGCATCCTCTAGTATCTCCCATCAGCAATAGCTGGCCTTCTAATATATTGACAGCACTTCCACATGAAGTGTACATCCAATTCCTGCTTGAAACAAAGCATTGGAGGTCGCTGTTATAACCCCTTAACTCCACACACTGTGCTCAGTATTTTGTAGCCCAAGCATCTTCGCATTCCAAGAAATCTAGCAATTGCATTTAGATCATATAACAAGAAGCAAGGAAAAACTTTATCTTGTGTTGTCTCTTTAAACTTCCACTTGTTTCCAGAGTGCCATGTAGCCTCACATCTATAGCATCCCCCTTCCTTCTTATACTTATCATTTTTTTGAGTCTTCATATAGCAAGCTCCTTACCTTAGTAGACTCCACCAGCACCATTTCAGTAATAACATGTCTTCACACAAAACTACAACATACTTTCTCATATTTGTATAGCACATGATATGCCACCACGCACATCTCCAAACCCTCGTTAATAGCAAATTGGATTCTAGTAGAATGCTAGCATGGCTTAAGAATTTCATTGTAGTAGCCAAATTCCTTTCAGCTCTCCATATTCCACCGCACCAGCCATCCTTCAGCAGCAAATTCACCTCCAACAATTAGCCCTCTTACATCCCCCTCTCCATGTCATCCTCAATTCAATTTCTTCATTCAACATAGCTGCATCCCAATGCTGTATTCCAATTCATTTCCTTCTTCATAACATGCTTCACCAAATTGAAAGAAGTAGTAGCACCTTGCCAAGTAGCTCTATTAATTTCAAGCAAGTGTCTCATCTTCATTTCCAGCACCCTGTTGGATTGCCCCTTCGCCCAAAGCCCACTATGTGTCAAGCCATTGTTCCATGAAGGATTACAAGGACTTTTACTATAGTAATAAGCTTATCTCTGAGCCAAATAAAAACCAAAGAGAGCATCCACCAAATTTAGCCATAAGAATTCACACTGAATACCCTACCTAGAATTATGAATGCAATCACTACACCTCTCACTATAGCTTGTACCTCCATGAATCACCAAAGATATTTCATTACAAATGCTACAACCCACGAAATACAATTGAGAGGTTCCCCTCTCTCTCTCCATTTAGTTTTGTACAACAACATGGCTTAAAACTCCCCTAATTGTATCACTTCCTACTGCAATTTTTCCTTCCCCTTGGTGTGCTCATCTTTTTACCTCTTGTAGTATAGCCTCCATTGGTATGTTGAGCCACCTGTATTGCATCCTCCTTTCTAATGTATCCTTTGGGGTCCATACTGTCTTGAAAGGATCCCTCCCTCTTGTAATAAAGATACTTCTACGCCTTCCAGGGTATCTCCCAACTTCACCATTATTGATCGCACCCCTTGGGTCCCTCTGAAAATTCAGAGCAGTTATATGAACTAGAAATCTTCTTTGGGTAGGCATGGCAGCCCTCGTTCTTCTTAGTTGTACTAACATCCAAGGCCTAGCCCTTTCCAAACTCCATCATCCTCATCCCACTGAGTTCTTGGTTGTTGGGTTTTCTGGCTTACTTGCATTGTTTTATTAGTATTCTCCTTCCAACTTACTGTATTCTCCTCTAAAGCCCCTATCAAATTGGCTTGTGTTTCCTTAATAAAACATTGATCCATGTAGTGGCCAACATGGTGACAAGTGTATCACATTCGAGGAAGTCCCTCAGACTCAAAGGATTGGAATGTCTTCCCCAATAGCTAACTTAGCCACAGTCCTAGCTTCAGAGGTTTTGAAAGGTCCATCCATGCATAGACCCTCTTTTACAAAGATCGCTACAAATATGTGGTCCATCAAACCACTAAGATTTGTTCTGTAACTGCTTTGGCATTGCATAAAATTTTTTCCATGTCCTAATATATCAATGGAAGCAAAGAGAATCTGACCCACATTGGGGCACACATTATAGTCATGGAACTAGGCCTAAACTCAGGGTTCCAAATGTCTAACACTATGGCTTGCCCTGCTACCTATTGAGGTCCACCCAACCACACAGCATTCCTATCTGCAATTGAATCAAAATGAAGGCAAAAGCATCCTAATGAAAGGTGTAATATTCTAAAATTCTTAAAATGGCCCCACTTGTACAATAAAAAGCCTTGCAATAACCTAGAAAGGTATGGTAATACAACAGACTCTCTCTACCAAATCAAATTGGTGAAACTCCTTATGTCTGCTGCATTTTTAGTTTAACATAATAATCTCATCCTGTACTACATAATCCAGCATCTTTGCAACAACCTCCTTAACATCAATATGAGGAGGTCGCTCAGTGGCTATTGTATTTACTATATTTGAGTTCCTTTTAACTGTCAACACATCTTTGAATCTTACTTTGTTTGAGTTGTCCTATTTACAACCCCCACCATATCCTACTCCTTGCATTATGGTATCCTATCCTTCTTCAGTATGGTCCTCATTGGTATGATTTTGAGTGCTCCTCTACATCGGTGTTCCCTTGTTTAGAGCTTTATTGCTCTCTTTGCTACCACCTAGTAAGACCTGTGCAATGTCCATCTTCCCATTTAACCCCATGTAGGAGTTAATCTCCTCCACCTCTTTTGTAAATGCCACGACCGTGTCACTCGCAATAGATACTAAGTCTGTTAATATTCCACTATCAATCAAACCCACTCCCACTTTGCCATTAATTATAGAAATGGTCAATACAGCTTGTTTTCTCAGTTAAGAGCATAGTTGCATTTCTCAATTAGTAATTCATAATGCGTGGGTGACACATCTTCACAACTTTTCACAATTCTTTTGCTCTTCTTAGCTTTAGTGCCAATCATATTATAGATAACCACCTTTCCTTCCAGCATTTCCAAAACCACAATACAACACAATAAGGCAACTACAGTACTTATTCAATCAATAATTCTAGCAAATATTCCAACAACTAATTACTTTAGCCAAAAAAGCCTTTGTAATTAATTTCAGTACTTCCAACTCCATAATCACAACATAACAAAGGAGTAGTAGTAATTATTTCATCCAACAATTATAGAAGTAATTTCAAACAGAGATTGCTTTAGCCAACATAACTTGTGCATTAATTCCAGCACTTCCAGCACCACAATTTCAAAACAACAAAGAAATAGCAGCACTATATCAACCAGTAATTTCAAAAATAATTTTAACCAGAGATTACTTTAAGTAGCACCACCTGTGTAATTAAGTCCAAGCACTTCCAACACATAAACATAGCAAAACAGTTGCAAAAGAATTCCACAACATAGTATTTTCAATAATTAATTTAACCACTTAAAGCAGCAACAATAAAGAAAGCTAGAAAATAGAGATATATATGAAATTTCAAAGTTCTAGGTTTAGATTTGACCTTGATAATTAAAATTTTGTTCCCTTGTTGTAATAGAGAAACTAAAGAAATTGTTGCACGACAAGCTACCACAATCCCGTAGTATATACCTTGGTGTGCCCAGGATTAGTTATGTGTGAGCCCAGGATGTGTTCATTTCAAGATAAGTCTTCTTGTAGGCATGTGGTTGTTGCATGCCGTCCTTTGCTCAACGTGTCATGTGCTTTTCTCCACACATCACACAGCTCGTGTCGTCCTGTAGGCTCAATTTAATTTTAGCTCCAATCTTTGAATTCATTAGCGTTCATGTCTCTAAAGAAATTTCTAAGTCACTGCCTGCTGTGTGCACCCCCAAACCCCCACATGAACTCTCGTTGTGCTTCTTACACACTGATCGATCTTCCCTCCATTGAGAAAACTAGAATTCCCACCTCCCTCACAAAAGCTCCACAAAAAGTCTTTGGGTTCCTTTGATAATACCATAATGGTCAAAGCCTAAAAAAATTCTACTATAGAGGACCAAACAAAATAAATCTGAAAAGAACAACATCAGAAGTGGTTTGGGAAGGGGCATAACCCAGTCTCAAGTGAAATCAACTGAACATACATAATGCACAACCCAATCTGCTAGGTAATTTCCTTGCCTATAAATATGCATTAACTGAAAGGTATCCATGCCTCTAACATACCAGAGAGAGTCTTTGAATCTTCCACCGAGTGAAGGGTGTTGTAGAAGATTACCCACCTTCTAAATACCCATAGTAGAGTATGTCTAAATCTCAACAGTATGATACATGAAGAACTTTGACCTCAGCATTATCACAGCCTCCAGAAAGGCATGCACTTCAATAGCTATCTTGAATGTGAAATAACCTTCCTTCCAGCACTACCAATGGCTTCCCAAGGTGATCTCTAACAATAATTCCTAGCCCTACAGCATCGTCTTGAACTGCTGCATCACAATTGATTTTGATCCATCTAGTTGGAGGAGGAGCCTAGAATAAAGCTATATTCAACTCATGTGAGTTGTATTGATTCACACTAGACATGGATGAAGCCAAATTGTTTTTTTTTATTACAGCCATTGCATTAATTTGAATCTTCCTCAATAGGATAGCATTATTGAATACTTTCTCTTTGTGTTTTTTTAAATTCCTATCCATCCAAATGTAGTAGAGAGTCGTAGCAACTACAATAGCATGCTTGATCATGTTTTGACACTTGAATTTGTTTGCCTTGAAAGTGCTTTAAAGCTACAATAATGTAAAATTGCTACAGGTTTTGCTGCTACATGGAATGAGAACGGTAGCAACATCTTTCATGTGCTACACATTCCAAACCACTTTTGCTTACCAACAATTCCACAAGAGATATTGTGAAGTCTCAACCTGATTATTCCCAAACATAGTTGTTGCACTCCATCAATCTCCTCTTGAACAACAATTTAGTGGTAAGAATATAATTTTTCACCAATCTCCAAAGGAAAATCCTCACCTTGTACAACACTTTGAGCTTTGAAATCTAACTATAATTACGTGCACAACAGCACAAGAACCCTCAGTCTTTTTTAGGGTTCGAGCTTGCACCATTGTTGAGTAGAACTTGGAATTGTTCACCTCCACAAATTCCATTTGTAATTGCAGCAGCTGGTCCATGCTATCATTCAGTGCCCAAGAATTTTGCAGCACCTCATTAAGCAATAATTCACTAGCCCAAGTTTTAAGACTAAACACATCGCATTCCCCTTGCTTAATAATACATGCACTAGCAAAGTTTGGCTCTTCTACTTGCATGTTGATGTATGTAGGCCACCACTTGATTATCTTCAACAAAAATTCTTTGGGTTCTATTGATATAAAAAAGTCTTTGGGTTCTATTGATATAAAAAAGTCTTTGGGTTCCATCGATATATAATAACGGCCAAGGCCTACAAAAAAGTCCTCTATGGAGTATCAAACTAAAACTCAGAAAGCAATAGCTTCAAAAGTGATTTGGGAAGGGGCATACCCCAATCCCAAGTAAAATCAATTAAACATGCATTATGCACTGCCCAGTATATAGGGGAATTTCCTTGCTTGTAGATGTTCGTTAAGCAAAATGTGTCCATGCCTCTAACATACCATAGAGAGTCTTTGAATCTTTCTCTATCTGAGGGGTGCCATTTAAGATTGGCCACCTTTTGAATAGCCAAGGAAGAGTCTGTCTGTATCTCAATGGCATGATATGTGATGAACTTCTTTATTAATAGTTCCACAACCTTCGAAATAACATGCACCTCCATGGTTGTGCTTGATTGTGAAATAATCTTCCTTCCAACAATAAGCAAAGGCCTCCCAATGTGATCTCTAACCATAATTCCTAGCCCTACACCATCATCTCAAAATGTCACATCACAGTTGATTTTGATCCATCCATTTGGAGGAGGAACCCAGGATAAGGCTACATTCAACTCATGTGAGGCTTATAGATTCCTAGCTAACATGGATTAAGTCAAGTTGTATTTCTTTATTATAGCCACCACATCAATTTGAATTCTCCTCAATAAGATAATATTGCTGAAAACTTGCTACTTGTTGTTTTATAAATTCTTGTTCATCGAAATATAATAGAAAGCTATAGCAACTATGGTAGCATGCATAATGATGCTCCTACGCCTTAATCCATTCACCGACAAATTACTAAAAAGTTGTAATGAAAAATTTTTGTAGTTGTTGTTGCTACATGGAATGGGAGCTACAGTAGTGTCTTACATATGGTGCACATTCTGAACTTCTTTCGCCTTCCAATAACCCCACATGAAATGTTGTGAGGTCTCGACTAGGTTTCACTCCAAACATAGTTGCAGCACTCAACTAATCTTCTCTTAAATATCCAATCAGTGGCAGGAATATAATTTTTCACCAATCTCCAAATGAAAATTCACACCTTTGGCAGCACTTTGAGTTTCCAAATTCAACTATAGTTATTTCAAGAAGCACATGAACCCCCAACATTTTTCTTAGTTGTAGCTTACTACAAAGATGAGTAGAGCTTGGAGTTATTTACCTCCATAAATTCTATTTAAAGTTGCAACAGCATGTCCATGTTATCCTTCAGCCCACAAGGAAGATGTAGTATCCTTTCCATCAATAATTCATTAGCCCATGCTTGAAGACTACACTCATTCCTTTTGCAATGCTCAATAATGCATTCACCAAAGGATTTCGACCATTCTACCTCCATGTTGATTAATGTAGGCCACCACTTGACTAGGAGAAACCCTGACAAATTATCTTCAACAAATAATACCTCCTTATCATCTCTAATTCTCTAAAAAAAATTTAGTATAGTACTTAGCATTACCTCCTTGATTAATCTGCATACTTGCAAGCTCCCCATTGAATACCCCTTATTTTGTCTCCCACAAAGTATTTACTCCTCATCACTTCCATCCACAAGCAATCTTCTTTCACCAAGATCCTCCTGCACTGCTTCAAGATTGAAACCTATTGCCAAATACAAAGATCAAAGATACCAAAAGCACCCTCCTTAAGTAATGTAATAGTGCTCCAATCTGCATAATGCATCGCTTGTCCCTCCTTGGCATTGTACCATAAGTTTCTTCTAAAAATCTTTTACAAGACATTGATCACCCCTCTTGACACCACACAATGACTTAAGTAAAAATTCAAAATCTTTGCCAACACCAAGTTAATCAAAACAATCCTGTCCTTCATGGAAAAGGTATGATTCTCCATTTTATGACTTGTTCTTCAATTTTTTGGATGATAAAATCGAAGCCTTCCTTATTTAGCAGCCTTGTTGAAATTGGTATCCCCAAATACTTGAGATTTTCCCCTTGGGTCACATCAATTTTCCCTGTCACCATCTTCCTTCTCTTCCCTTCCATCACCTTGCTAAAGTACACTTTTGATTTAGCCAAGTTTACCTTCTACATAGCATACATCCCATAGTCTTCCATAATTTGTCTTACTGCTCCAACCACAGCACATGTAGTAGGAGCATATAAAATGACATCATTGATATATAACAAATGAGAAATGATTAAAGAAGTTGGCCCACACGAAAATCCCAGTAATGCCATGCCTTTATACTTCCTCACAAGCCCAGATAGAAATTTAGATGTCAAGTGAACAAATATGGTGACAATGGGCATCCTTGCCTAAGTCCTCTCTTGGCCTCAATCCATGGGATTTTGATGCTATTCAGTAACACCATAAACCTCGGTGCTATGACTCATGCATTGGCCCACTCACACCACACTATTTGGAAGCCCAAAAATGTTATCATATTAATAACAAACTGTCATCTAACCTTCTCATATTGTTATTCCATGTGCACATTTATTGCCATAAGTCCCTCTTTAGATGTTGAAGAATGCATCCTGGTTGCCATTTCCTATGCAATAAATGTGTTATCCTAGATAGAGCTACCTGGTACGAAAGCTCCTTGCTCCTTGGTGATAAGATCAGGTAAAACTATCTTTAGTCTTACCACAAAGATCCTTGACATTATTTTGTATATAATATTGCATAGACTTATGAGCCTAAACTATTTTGGTCTTTTTGCACCCTACACTTTAGGAATAAGTACAACAAGGGTATCCTTCCAAGCTGTTGGAATTTATCTATCCTAAAAGAATTGTAGCATAACTTGAATAATATCTCCCTGAGTAATATCCCAGTACCCCTAAATTAACTCTATTATTACCTCATCCATCCCTAGTGTCTGGTTCTTTTCTTATAGATCTAATAGCTATAATGACTTCTTCCTCAGTAGTCAGCATGGTGAGCATTCCTTCTTATTTTAATCCAATGCATCTGTAAGGTTGGTATTATAGTGTACGATACTCAGCATCTGTATTACACCATTTTGCCTCAAAATGATTCACCAATGAGATTTTTTTAGTTCTGTGGAACTAACCATCTCAACCATGTCATTCTTCAACTATAGTATATGCTTATCTCTCCACCTAGAAGTCAAACAGCATGGAAAAAATTGATATTATTATCTTTCAGATGAGCCAATTATGCCTTTGCTCTTTGCCACCACCATCTCTCCTCAAGTGCACTAGCCCTATGAAAGGAAGAAATGTGTTGTCTGAGCTAGATGTGTT
>JAIUJO010000140.1:475876-483376 GCA_023846275.1 Vanilla planifolia
AAGAAGTAGAAGAAGAAGAAAAAAGAAGTTGAAGAAGAGAAGATGGTTAAGAAGAAGAAGAAGAAGAAAAGGAAGAAGAAGAACAACAATAACCAGAAGAAGAGGAAGATGAAGAAGTTGAAACGAAGAAGTAGAACAAGATGAAGATGAAGAAAAGGAAGAAAAAGAAGAGGAAGAAGAAGAAAAAGGAGAAGAAAAAGGAGAAGAAGAAAAAGAAGGAGAAGTCTAAAAAGTAGTAGTAAAAGAAGAAGATGAAGATGTTGAAGAAGAAGAAGAAAAAAAAATTAGAAGAAAATGAAGAAGAAGAAGAAGAAGAAGGAGGAGAAGAAGAAGAAGAAGAAGAAGAAGAGGGAGGAGAAGAAGAAGAAGAAGGAGAAGAAGGAGAAGAAGGAGAAGGACAAGAAGAAGAAGAAGAAGAAAAACAAGAATGAGAAGAAGAAGGAGAAGTAGGAGAGGAGGAAGACAAAGAAGAAGATGGTGAAGGAGGAGTAGAAGAGGAAGAAGAAAAGAAGTAGAAGAAGAATTAGAAGAAGAACAAAAGGAAGAGGAAGTGGAAGAAGAAGCTGAACAAGTAGAAGTACAAGTAGAAGAAGGTGAAGAAGGAGAAGGAGGAGAAGAAGAAGAGGATGAAGAATAGGAAGATGAAGAAGAAGAAGAATAAGAAGAAGTGGAAAGAGAAGGAGAAGAATAATAAGTTGAAGGAGAAGAAGAAGAAGAAAATGAATAAGGAGAAGAAGAAGAAGAAGATAAAGTAGAAGAACAAGAAGAACAAGAAGAAGGAGAAAATGTTGGAGAAGGAGAAGAAGAAGAATAAGAAGAAGAAGATGAATAATAATAATAATAATAATAATAATAATAATAATAATAATAATAATAATAATAATAATAATAATAATAAAAAGAAGAAGGGGAAAAAGTAGGAGAAGAAGAAGAAGAAGAATAAGGAGAAGAACTAGAAGAAGAAGAAGAAGAACAAGGAGAAGAGGAAGAAGAAGTAGAAGAATTACAAGTCGTGGAAGTACAAGAAAGAGAAGAAGAAGAGGAACTTGATAAGAAGAAGAAGATGGAGAGTATGTAGAAGAAGAAGAAAAAGAAGAAGGAGAACAAGATGCAAAAGATGGAGAAGAAGAAGATGAAGAAGATGGAGAAAAAGAAGAAGAAGAAGAAGGAGAAAAAGAAGAAGAAAAAATGTAGGAGGAGAAGAAGAAGAAAAGAAGAAGAAGATGAAGAAGAAGAAGAAGAAGAAGTAGTAGTAGAAGAAGATGATGATGATGATGACAATGAAGAAGAAGAAGAAGAAGGAGAAGAAAAAGATGAAGTAGAAGTAGAAGACGACGAAGAAGTTGAAAGGGGAGAAGAAGGCGAAGAAGAAAAGCAGAAGAAGAAGAAGAAGAAGAAGAAGAAGAAGAGAAAGATGAAGAAGAAGAAGAAGAAGAAGAAAGAAGGAGAAGAAGGAGAAGAAGAAGAAGAAGAAGACGAAGAAGAAGAAGAAGAACAAGAACGAGAAAAAGGAGTAGAAGGAGTGGAAGAAGAAGAAGAAGAAGAAGGAGAAGAAGGAGAGACGAAAGAAGATGAAAAAGAAGGAGGAGGAGGAGAAGAAGAAGAAAAAGAGGAAGATGTTGTAGAATAAAATGATGGAGGAGAAGAAGATGAAGAAGAAGAAGAAGATGAAGAAAAAGAATAAGAATAAGAATAAGAAGAGTCGAAGGAGAATAAGAACAATAATAATAATAAAAAATAATAAAATAATAATAATAAAAAGAAGGAGAATAACAAAAAAGTAGTTGGAATAGTAGAGAAGAAGAAGAAGAAGAATAAAGAGAAGAAGAAGAAGAAGAAGGAGAAGAAGAAGGAGAAGAAGAAGGCGAAGAGGAAGAAGAAGAAGAAGTAGGAGTAGAAGAAGAAGACGAAGAAGAAGAAGAAGAAGAAGAAGAAGAAGAAGAGGAAAGAGAGGATAATAATAAGGAGAAGAAGGAGAGGTTGTAGAAGAAGAAGGTGAAGATGTAGATGAAGAAGGAGAAGAAGAAGAAGAAGAAGAAGAAGAAGAAGAAGGAAAGACCAAGTAGAAGAAGAAAAAAAGAAGAAGAAGAAAAAGAAGAAAGGAAGAGAAGAAAAAGAAGAAGAAGAAAAAGGAGAAGGTTAAAAAGTAGTAGTAGAAGAAGAAGATGTAGATGAAGACGAAGAAGAAGAAGAAAATGTAGAAAAGATGAAGAAGAAGAAGATGAAGAAGAAAGAGAAAGAGATGTAGAAGAAGAAGGAGAAGAAGAAGAAGGAGGAGGAGGGGAGGAGGAGAAGAAGAAGAAGAAGGTGAAGAAGGAGAAGAATGAGAAGACGAAGAAGAAAAAGAAGGAGAAGAAGAAGAAGAAGAATTAGAAGAAGAAGTTGCAGAGGAAGAAGACAGAAAAAAGGAAGAAGGAGGAGTAGAAGAGGAAAAAGAAGAAGAAGATGATGAAGAAGAAGAGGAAGAGGAAGTGGAAGAAGTAGAAGAAGAAGTAGAAGAAGAAATTTAACTAGGAGAAGGCGAAGAAGAAGGAGAAGAAGAAGGAGAAGACGAAGAACAAAAAGAAGAAGAAGAAGAAGAAGAAGAAGAAGAAGAAGAAGAAGTAGAAGGAAAAGGAGAAGAAGAAGAAGAAGAAAAAGAAGAAGGAGAAGAAGAAGAAGATACAGTAGAAAAACAAGAAGAACAAGAAGAGCAAGAAGGAGGAAATGTAGAAGAAGAAGATGAAGAATAAGAATAAGAAGAAGTAGAAGACGAAGAACAAGAAGTAGAAGAAGTAAAATAATAATAATAATAATAATAATAATAATATAGTAATAATAATAATAATAATAATAATAATAAATAATAATAATAACAATAACATAATAATAATAATAATAATAAAATAATAAGAATAATAAGAATAAAAAGATGATGGGGAAGATGTAGGAGAAGAAGAACAGGAAAGAGAAGAACAAGAAGAAGGAGAAGAATGAGGACAAGTGGAAGATGAAGTAGAAGAATTAAAAGTAGTAGAAGAAGAAGAATGAGAAGAAGAAGAAAAAGAAGTATAAGAAGACGAAGAAGAAGATGTTGAAGAAGAAGAAAAGTACAAGAAGAAGGAGATGCAGAATAATAATAATAATAATAATAATAATAATAATAATAATAATAAGGAGAAGAAGAAGAAGAAGAAGAAGACGAAGAAGAAGAAGAAAAGAAGAAGAAGAAGAAGAAGAAGAAGAAGAAGAAGAAGAAGAAAATGTAAAAGAAGGAGAAGAAGAAGAAAAGAAGTAGTAGTAGTAGAAGAAGAAGAAGAAGAAGAAGAAGAAGAAGAAGAAGACGATGAAGAAGGAGATCAAGAAGAAGAAGATGAAGTAGAAGAAGAACAAGAAGATGAAGAAGAGGAAGAAGATGACACAAGAAGTTGGAGGAGAAGAAGTTGATGGAGAAGAAGAAAAAGCAGCAGAAAAAGAAGAAGAAGAAGAAGAAGAAGAACTTGAAGATGAGGAAGACGAAGGAGAAGAAGTAGGTGAAGAGGGAGAAGAAGTAGAAGAAGAAGAAGAAGAAGAAGAGGGAAGAAGAAGAAGAAGAAAAAGTAGAAGGATAGGAAGAAGTAGAAGAGAATTAGAAGAAGAAGAGTTAGAAGAAGAAGAATTAGAAAAAGAAGAAGAATAAGAAGAAGAAGAAGCAGACGAAGAGCAAGAAGAAGAAGATGGTGAGGAAGAAGAAGAAGAAGATAAGAAGATAAAGAAGTAGAACATGAAGAAGAAGAAGAAGAAAAAAGAAAGATGTAGAAGAAGAAAATGAAGAAGAAGGAGAAGAAGAAGAAGAAGAAAAAGAAGAAGAAGAATAGGAGTAAGAAGAAGAAGAAGAGAAAGAAGGAGAAGTAATTGAAGAAGAAGAAGAAGAAGAAGAAGGAGAAGAAGAAGAAGGAATGAGAAGAAGAAGAAGAAGAAGAAGAAGAAGAAGAAAAGAAGAAGGACAAGAAAAAGAAGAAGAAGAAGAAGAATAAGAAGTAGAAGAATAATAACAAGAAAAATGAGAAGTAGTAGAAGAAGAAGAAGAAGAAGAAGATGAGAAGGATAAGAACATGAAGAAGAAGAACCTTAAGGAGATGAAGAAGAAGAAGAAGAAGAAGAAGATGAAGGAGAAAAAAGTATAAGAAGTAGAAGAAGATGATGAAGAAGAAGAAGAATTGGAAGAAGAAGAAGAAGAAGAGGGCGATGAAGAACAAGACCATGAAAAGCATGGAGAAAAAAAAGAAGGTGATGGAGAAGGAGAAGAAGTAGAAGACGTAGAAGAAGATGATGATGAAGAAGAAGAAGAAGATGTAGAAGAAGTAGAAAAAGAAGAAGTGGAAGAAGGAGAAGATGGAGAAGAAGAAAAGAAGAAGGAGAATAAGTTGAAGAAGAAGAAGCAAGAAGAAGAAGAAGAAGAAGAAGAAGAAGAAGGACAGGAAGAAGGAGGCGGAGGAGGAGGAGGAGGAGGAGGAGGAGGAGAAGAAGAAGAAGAGGAAGTGGAAGAAGAAGAAGAAGAAGAAGAAGGAGAAGGAGAAGAAGATTAAGAAGAGGAAGTGGAAGATGAAGAAGAAGAAGAAGAAGAAGAAGAAGAAGAAGAAGATGAATAAGAAGAAGAGGAAGATGAAGAGAAAGAAGTAGTAGCAGTAGTAGTAGTAGTAGTAGTAGTAGTAGTAGTAGTAGTAGTAGTAGTAGTAGTAGTAGTAGTAGAAGAAGAAGAAGAAGAAGAAGAAGAAGAAGAAGAAGAAGAAGAAGAAGAAGAAGAAGAAGAAGAAGAAGAAAAAGAAGAAGAAAGGGAGGAGGAGATGGAGGAGGAGGAGGAGGAGGAGGAGAAGAAGAAGAAGAAGATGAAGAAGAAGTAGGAGAAGATGGAGAAGGACAAGAAGATGAAGAAGAAGAAAAACAAGGAGGAGAAGAAGAAAAAGGAGCAGAAGAATAAAAAGAAGAAGAAGAAGAAGAATAAGAAGAAGACGAAGAAGTAGAAGAAGGAGAAGGAGAAGAAGAAGAACAAGAAGAAAAAGAAGAAGGAGAAGAAGAAGACGGAGAAGTAGGAGAGGGGGAAGACAAAGAAGAAGAGGGAGAAGGAGGAGTAGAAGAGGAAGAAGAAGAAGAAGCTGAACAAGAAGAAGTACAAGTAGAAGAAGTTGAAGGAGAAGGAGGAGAAGAAGGAGAGGACAAAGAATAGGAAGAAGAAGAAGAAGAATATGAAGAAGAAGTGGAAGGAGAAGTAGAAGAATAACAAGAAGAAGTTGAAGGAGAAGAAGAAGAAGAAAAAGAATAAGGAGAAGAAGAAGAAGAAGGGGAAGAAGATAAAGTAGAAGAACAAGAAGAACAAGAAGAAGGAGGAAAACATTGGAGAAGGAGAAGAAGAAGAATAAAAAGAAGAAGACGAATAATAATAATAATAATAATAATAAGAATAAAAAGAAGAAGGGGGAAAAAGTAGGAGAAGAAGTAGAAGAAGAAGAAGGAGAGAAGAACAAGAAGAAGAAGAAGAACAAGGAGATGAGGAAGAAGAAGTAGAAGAATTACAAGTCTTGGAAGAACAAGAAAGAGAAGAAGAAGAGGAACATGAATAAGAAGAAGAAGAAGGAGAGTATGTAGTAGAAGAAGAAAAAGAAGAAGGAGAACAAGATGCAGAAGATGGAGAAGAAGAATAAGAAGAAGAAGAAGAAGAATGAGAAAAAGAAGAAGAAGAAGATGAGGAAGAAGAAGGAGAACAAAAAAAAATGTAGAAGGAGAAGAAGAAGAAAAGAAGAAGAAGAAGAAGAAGAAGATGTAGAAGAAGAAGATGATGATGATGATGAACATGAAGAAGAAGAAGAAGAAGATGAAGTAGAAGTAGAAGATGACGAAGAAGGTCAAAAGAGGAGAAGAAGAAGGAGAAGAAGAAAAGGCAGAAGAAGAAGAAGAACAAGAAGACGAAGAAGAAAAAGCAGAAGAAGAAGAAGGAGTAGAAGAAGAAGAGAAGACGAAGAAGAAGAAGAACAAGAACGAGAAAAAGGAGGAGTGGAAGAAGAAGAAGAAGAAGAAGGAGAAGTAGAAGAAGGAGAGACGAAAGAAGAAGAAGAAGAAGAAGGAGTAGGAGAAGAAGAAGAAAAAGTGGAAGAAGTTGTAGAATAAAATGAAGGAGAAGAAGAAGAAGAAGAAGAAGAAGATGAAGAAAAGAAGAAGAAGAAGAAGGAGAAGACGAAGGAGAATAAGAATAATAATAATAATAAAAATAATAAAATAATGATAATAACAAGAAGGAGAATAGTAAAAAGAAGAAGTTGGAGGAGTAGAAAAAGAAGAAGAAGAAGAAGAAGAAGAGAAGAAGAAGAAGAAGGAGAAGAAGAAGGAGAAGAGGAAGAAGAAGAAGAAGTAGAAGAAGAAGGAGTAGAAGAAGAAGAAGAAGAAGAAGAAGAAGGAGAAGAATAATAATAAGGAGAAGAAGGAGAGGATGTAGAGAAGAAGGCGAAGATGTAGAAGAAGAAGGAGAAGAAGAAGAAGAAGAAGAAAAAAAGATGAAGAAGAAAAAGAAGAAAAGGAAGAAGAAGAAAAAGAAGAACAAAAAGAAGAAGTTTAAAAAGTAGTAGAAGAAGAAGAAGATGTAGATGAAGAAGACGAACAAGTAGAAGAAGAAAATGTTGAAGAAGAAGAAGAAGAAGAAGAAGAAGAAGAAAGAGAAAGAGATGAAGATGAAGAAGGAAAAGAAGAAGAAGGAGGAGGAGGGGGAGGAGGAGGAGGAGAAGAAGAAGAAGGAGAAGAAGGAGAAGAATGAGGAGACAAAGAAGGAAAAGAAGAAGAAGAAGAAGAAGAAGAATTAAAAGTAGTAGTAGAGGAAGAAGACAAAGAAGAAGAGAAAGAAAGAGGAGTAGAAGAGGAAGAAGAAGAAGAAGAAGATGAAGAAGAAGAGGAAGAGGAAGTGGAAGAAGATGAAGAAGAAGAAGAAGAAGTACAACTAGAAGTAGTCGAAGAAGAAAGAGAAGAAGAAGGAGGAAGACGAAGAACAAAAAGAAGAAGAAGAAGAAGAAGAAGAAGAAGAAGGATTAGGAGAAGGTGAAGGAGAAGAATAAGGAGAAGAAGTTTAAAGGAGGAGAAGAACAAAAAGAAGAAGAAGAATAAGAAGAAGAAGAAGATACAGTAGAAAAACAAGAAGAACAAGAAGAGCAAGGAGTAAATGTAGAAGAAGAAGATGAAAAATAAGAATAAGAAGATGAAGAAGAACAAGAAGATGAAGAAGAAGTAGAATGATAGTAATAATAATAATAATAACAATAACAATAATAAAAATAATAATAATAATAATAATAATAATAATAATAATAATAAAAAGATGATGGGGGAAGATGTAGGAGAAGAAGAATAGGACGGAGAAGAACAAGAAGAACAATGAGAAGAAGAAGAAGAAGAAGAGGATGTTGAAGAAGAAGTAAAAGTACAAGAAGAAGAAGATGTAGAAGATGCCGAATAATAATAATAATAATAATAATAAGGAGAAAAAGAAGAAGAAGAAGC